>PISW01015792.1:0-15411 GCA_004023785.1 Mungos mungo
CTGTCCAGGGCTCCTGCGGAAGAGCATGAGTGATGCCCACGGCTCTGAACCGTGGGTGTCAGCCATCGACTGCACGAGACCCTGCGGGCCCCTCCCTCCTCCTGGCCACGCTCTGCCACACACTCTGCTAAGTCCTGTCTGCTCCCTGGCTGGTGGCTGGTGTTCATTAAGGCTCAAGCCTAGGCCTTCCTATTCTTTTTGTTTGTTTGAGAGACCATGAGAGACAGTGCAAGCAGGGGAGGGTCAGAGAGAGAGGGAAACACAGAATCGGAAGCAGCTCCAGGCTCTGAGCTAGCTGTCAGCACAGAGCCCGACGCAGGGCTCGAACCCACAAACACGAGATCATGACCTGAGCCGAAGGCAGACGCTTACGACTGAGTCCCCAGGCGCCCCGAGGCCTTCCTGTCCTAAAGCAGGAGTCGGCACACTCGTTCCTAGAGGCCAGACCGCATGTCGTTCTGGTTTTGCACCCTCTGCTCCAGCAGCAGCAAAGCAACGATGGGCTGTGCAGCCGGGGGCCACCAACACGCACACAACGGAGTTCGAATCCCATACAGTTTCCTGTTCCCCGAAATAAATGCTCCTGTTTCCAATCATGTACAAGTGTGGAAACCACACTGAGCCTGCAGGCCACAGAGAAACAGGAGGGGAGCAGGCTGCTGACCCCTGACTGTGGCTATCATCCCCCTTTAAGGGCATTTGTCAGCCTCTCTTCTACCTGCTGCTCACTCCTTTGCTGTCTGCGTCGACACCGGAACGTGACCCTCAGGAGGGCTCTGCACCACTCCACCCCGTGCCTGGAGCAGCGCCCGAGCCAGAGCGGCCTCTCCCCACGCACCGAGCGTGCACACCGGCTCGTGTCCGAGTCTGGCTGGGCCGGGGCCACGCAGCCCCGGGCCTGAGCTCCGGGGTGGCTCGGGCCAACGCCTCCAGCTCAGGGCTCACCGTCTGGTGGCTATGCTCACACAGGTGCGTGTTAAAATGTCAAGAAACTGCACGGAGATGATCTTCAAACGGCATGTGGGCCCCACCCCTGCCTACACGGGGAGCCGATCAGGTCACCGAGGCCCAGGGAGGCCAGGAAGCTCACTTGTGATCACAGCACTCGTCCGTGCAGGACAGGCCTGGACATCAGGTCTTTCTTTCGCTCCTTCGTGGAACAACGCACCGAGCAACCCAGGGGGTGTCAGCTGCCACTTGTCCTGTGCACCTCCCCCTCCCCGATGGGCCGCGAGAGCCTGCCAAGGGCCTGCTGTTCCCAGGCTCACAGGGGGTGGGGCGCCCTCAGCGCTGCCTGGCAAAGGGGGAAGGCAGACTTCCTAGCAGGCTGTGTAGACAGGTGTGCTGACCCTTACCTGCAGGAGCTCCCTGCAGGCTGTGTAGACGGGTGCAGACCCTGACCCGAGGCAGCTCCCTGCAGGCTGTGTAGACGGGGTGCTGACCCTGACCCGAGGCAGCCCCCTGCAGGCTGTGTAGATGGGGTGCTGACCCTTGACCTGCAGGAGTCCCCTGCAGGCTGTGTAGACGGGGTGCTGACCCTTACCTGCAGGAGCCCCCCGCAGGCTGTGTAGACGGGGTACTGACCCTTGACCTGCAGGAACCCCCTGCAGGCTGTGTAGACAGGGGTGCTGACCCTGACCCGAGGCAGCTCCCTGCAGGCTGTGTAGACGGGGTACTCACCCTTGACCTGCAGGAACACCCTGCAGGCTGTGTAGACAGGGGTGCTGACCCTGACCTGAGGCAGCTCCCTGCAGGCTGTGTAGACGGGGGGTGCTGACCCTTACCCAAGGCAGCTCCCTGCAGGCCGTGTAGACAGGGGTGCTGACCCTGACCCGAGGCAGCTCCCTGCAGGCCGTGTAGACAGGGGTGCTGACCCTGACCCGAGGCAGCTCCCTGCAGGCTCTGTGGACAGGTGTGCTGACCCTTACCTGCAGGAGCTCCCTGCAGGCTGTGTAGACAGGGTGCTGACCCTGACCCGAGGCAGCCCACTGCAGGTTGTGTAGACGGGGTGCTGACCCTTACCTGTAGGAGCTCCCTGCAGGCTGTGTAGACGGGTGCTGACCCTGACCCGAGGCAGCTCCCTGCAGGCTGTGTAGACGGGGTACTCACCCTTGACCTGCAGGAACCCCCTGCAGGCTGTGTAGACGGGGGTGCTGACCCTTACCCAAGGCAGCTCCCTGCAGGCCGTGTAGACAGGGGTACTGACCCTGACCCGAGGCAGCTCCCTGCAGGCCGTGTAGACAGGGGTGCTGACCCTGACCCGAGGCAGCTCCCTGCAGGCTGTGTAGACAGGGTGCTGACCCTTACCTGCAGGAGCTCCCTGCAGGCTGTGTAGAAGGGGTGCTGACCCTGACCCGAAGCAGCTCCCTGCAGGCTGTGTAGACGGGGCGCTGACCCTGACCCGAGGCAGCCCCCTGCAGGCTGTGTAGACAGGGCGCTGACCCTTACCTGCAGGAGCTCCCTGGTGGGCTGCTGCTGCTTCTCCTCCAGCTGGGCGATCAGGCCGCTCAGGTGGGAGATGTTGCAGGAGAACTGGGTGATGGCACCGTTGATGCTGTTGTAGATGGCCAGGTCCAGCTCCTCCAGCCGGGCCAGCAGGCGGTACTCGTGCTCCTTCAAGGAGTGATAGAGCTGCTCGAACTCCCAGACGATCTTCTCCCTCTCCATCTGGGTCAGGCTCTGCGCGGGCGACAGGGGAGGCCGCTGTGTGCCGTCCTGGACTGTCCCCCCCCCACCCCCCGGCCTCATCACCCCATCCCAGCACTCTGGCGGAGCACACGCAACGCCGGAGAAGTCAGAGAAGGCAAGAGAGAAAAACATGCTGCCTGGCAGGGGGCTGGGAGCCATGAAACACAGCCAGGAAGTGACGGGCCAGGGGACGGGCTGGAACATTCCACCCTTGCATCAGGACCCTGACCACTTCACTGAGGCCCTTCCCAGGTCACCCACACCCTCCTCTGGCCTTCTGGGGTGCTCCTCAACTACTCCCCTGCCTGGCTCTGGGTGAGGCTCCTTCCGGTGCAGATCTGTTCGCCAAAGCCAGTCCGCCCTTCCTCCTCTACCCCACCTCCCACCGACAGGCCTCCCTGAAAGCTCTGTGATCTGGCACAAAAAGAGACACTCAGACCAATGGAACAGAATACAGAACCCAGAGACGGACCACAGAGGCGTGGCCAACTAATCTCTGGCAAAGCCGGAAAGAATATCCGATGGAATAAAGACAGTCTCTTGAGCAAATGGTGCCAGGAAAACTGGACAGCGACATGCAGAAAATGAAACTGGGCCACTTTCTTACGCCGTACACAAAAATAAACTTGAAATGGATGAAAGACCTAACTGTAAGGGGAGGGGCAAGATGCCGGAGAAGCAGGCTCCGTAACTGTTGCTCGCCCGCATCTGTCAAACTGAGAAGGACGGAAGCCACAGTACTCTGATCTGCAAGAGTGGGCGGAAAACACACAGAGTCCACAAGGAAGACAAACGCTAAGGTGCTGAGTGAGTGCAAACTGGGGAAATAAAAACGGGCGGGGCCCAGAGGTGCGGAGGGGAGGGAGCCGCAGCCCCACGCAGGAAGAGCCGGAGCCCCAGAGAGACAAGCGGAAGAGAAAGAGACGCTGAAAACGCTCAGAGATCTGTCTCTAGAGAAAAGAAAAAAATCGGCCAGTGGGACGGAGAGGGATACTGTCACCGCATACAGAACCGCTGGGCGCTGGGCGCGGGGAGAGAAATCCGTCCCGTTTAGCTGGCGCATTCTTCCTTGGACTCGGGGCGGCACATGATTCCAGGCGGCACCAGGAGAAACTGCTTCCTGACCCCGCTTCCTCGATCCCGGCTACGCAGCCTGCTGTGCCCGCGGGTGGACATCTCATCTCGGGCGGTACCATTAAAGTGCGTGGACCAGGATTTGGAAACAGGAGGGGCTTGGAAAATACAACCTGGCCCATCCGAGCCACAGGGAGATCGGACCCAAATGAGTGGCTTGCAATGGGTCTGGGGCGCCACCATTCTTCTCCGCACAACCACCTCGGGGAGCAGCCCCTGAAACCTACCTACACCAACCAGCCCATCCATGCGGGAGAGCTGCCTTGTTTTTTCTTGCTATCCAGATAGACTTTCCCTTATCTCATTCTCTCTCCCCTCGGCTGGTTTTAGGGCTTTAGACCGTCCATTGTCTCTTGTTGTTTCTGTCCCGCCCCCTTTCTTTCTTTTCCTTTTTTCCTTCCCCCTGTGGTGGGCTTGTGG
Organism: Mungos mungo; assembly: GCA_004023785.1. Classification (NCBI taxonomy): domain Eukaryota; kingdom Metazoa; phylum Chordata; class Mammalia; order Carnivora; family Herpestidae; genus Mungos; species Mungos mungo. Next base: position 4,243 of record PISW01015792.1, read on the forward strand.
GATGTCTGTGCATCTGCGTGCTTTTGTTTCCAGTGTGTTTGTCAGTCTGCTTCCCTTTCCAGGGCCACCTCAAGAACAAGACCAAGTACACGTGGTGGAGGGTCCCAAATACCACAGAGCAGGGAAATAAAAGAGCCAAAGGCACAGGGAGAGACTCCCAGAGGCACCATGAGAAGAACACTTCCTGAATGGACAGGCCCAGGACACTCAATGAGCCTCCTCTAATAGAGCAGTACTCACAGGCGCACAGTGCAGAACGAGTTTTAAACCTGACAAGAGACAGAAAGGTAGCCAAAATGACGAAAGGAAAGAACTCGCCTCTAAAGAAATTCCAGGAAGAAATCACAGCCACAGAACTGCTCAAAACAGATATAAGCAACATAACTGAACAAGAGTTTAGAAGAATTGTCATAAAATTAATCGCTGGGCTTGGAAAAAGCATGGAAGACATCAGAGAAGCTACTGATAGAAAGACTAGGAACTTTCAATGTGATGAGTCAAAAATGCTATAAATAAGATGCATAACAAAATGGAGGCGGCCACTGCGGAGACTGAAGAGACAGAGAGGAGAGTAGGTGAATTAAAAAGTTACAGAAAAAGAGGAAGCTGAGAAAAAGAGGGAAACTGATCCAGGCGCACGAAAGGAGAATTTGAGACCCGAGTGATACAATCAAAGGGAACAATATCCATATCATATAATTCCGGAAAAAGAAGATAGAAAAAAAGGTCCTAAAGGGGTGCTTGATCAAATTATGGCTGAGAACTTCCCCAATTTGGGGAAGGAAATCGACATTGAAATCCAAGAAGCACAAAGAACTCCCCTTAGAAGTAACGTGAATCAACCTTAGGGCACGGCATAGCATAGTGAAACTGGCAAACTACAAAGATAAAGAGAGACTTCTGAAAGCAGCCAGGGAGAAAAGGGCCCTAACGTACAAAGGGAAACCTATCAGAGTGGTTACAGACCTAACTACTGAAACCTGGCCGGCCAGGAAGGAATGGCAGGAAATCTTCAATGTGATAAACAGAAAATTTATGCAACCAAGAATCCTTTATCCAGGGAGCCTGTCATTCAAAATGGAAGGAGAGATAAAGGTGTTCCCAAATAAACAAAAGTTGAGAGAATTCATGACCACCAAACCAGCCCTACAGGAAATCCTAAGAGGGACTCTATGAGGGAAATGTTGCAAAGAATACAAAGTGCCAGAGACACCACTACAAGCATGAATTCTAGGGAGAACACAATGACTCTAAACCCACATTTTACAATAACACTGAATGTAAATGGACTGAATGCTCCAACCAAACGACACAGGGTAGCAGAATGGATAAAAAACCAAAACCCATCTATTTGCTGTCTACAGGAGACGCATTTTCGACCGGAAGACACCTTCAGGTTGAAAAGTAAAGGGATGGAGAAATATCTATCAGGCGACTGGAAGCCAAAAGAGAGCTGGAGTAGCCATACTAATATCAGACAAACTGGACTTTAAAGTATAGGCAGTAACAAGAGATGAAGAAGGACATTATATAATAATTACAGGATCTCTCCATCAGGAAGAGCTAACCATTATAAATACCTATGTGCCAAATTTGGGTGTGCCCAAATACATAAAACAATGAATCACAGACAGAAACAATCTTATTGATAAGAATGTGCTAATTGCAGGGGACTTTGATACTCCACTGACAGCAATGGATAGATCAAACATAAGGAAAATCACTAAGGAAACAATGGACCTGAACGACACACTGGAACAGATGGATTTGACAGATATATTTAGAACTCTGCATCCCGAGGCTAGGGAATTCACTTCTCAAGTACACATGGCACAGTCTCCAAGAGAGATCACATACTGGGTCATAAAACAGCCCTCCATAAATACAGAAGAATTGAGATCATACCATGCACTTTCAGATCACAATGCTATGAAACTTGAAACCAATCACAGAAAAAAAGACTGGAAACCTCCCCCAAAACATGGAGGTTAAAAACTTCCCTACTAAAGAATGACTGGGCCAATGAGGCAATTAGAAAAGAAATTTTAAAATGTATGGAAACGAACGAAAACAAAAATACAACAATCCAAACTCTCTGGGACACAGCAAAGACAGGCCTAAGAGGAAAGTATATTGCAATCCAAGCCTATTTCAACAAATTAGAAAAAGCACAAATTCAAAATCTAACAGAGCACCTAAGGACTAGAAGGGGAGCAGCAAGAGCACCCCAAACCCAGCAGAAGAAAAGAAATAATAAAGATCAGGGAAGGGGCGCCTGGGTGGCTCAGTCGGTTGGGCTTCCAACTTCGGCTCAGGTCAGATCTCACATTCATGAGTTCGAGCCCCACGTCAGGCTCTGTGCTGACAGCTAGCTCAGAGCCTGGAGCCTGATTCCAGTTCTGAGTCTCCTTCTCTCTCTGCCCCTCCCCCTTTCATGTTCTGTCTCTCTCTGTATCAAAATTAAATAAAAAACATTAAAAAAAAAAAGGATCAGGGAAGAAATAAACAAAATGGAATCCAAACAAAGAACTGAACAGATTGATGAAACCAAGAGTTGGTTTTGTTTTGTTTTTTTTTTTAAATAAACAAAATTGGGGCACCTGGGTGGCTCAGTCGGTTAATCGTCCAGCTTTGGCTCAGGTCATGATCTCACAGTTCGTGGGTTCGAGCCCCGCGTCAGGCTCTGTGCTGACAGCTAGCTCAGAGCCTGGAGCCTGCTTGGGATTCTGTGTCTCCCTCTCTCTGACCCTCCCCTGCTTGCGCTGTCTCTCTCTGTCTCTCAAAAATAAATAAAAGACATTAAAAAGATTAAAAAAAATAAAAATAAACAAAATTGATAAACCTCTAGCCAGGCTCCTCAGAAAGAAAAGAGAGAGCACCCAGATAGACAAAATCATGAATGAAAGAGGATCTATTACAACCAATCCCTTAGAAATACAAGCAATCATCAGAGATTACTATGAAAAATTATATGCCAACAAACTGGACAACCTAGAAGAAATGGACGAATTCCTAAATGCACACGCACTACCAAAATTCAAACGGGAAGAGACAGAAAATCTGAACAGACCCATAAACAGTGAAGAAATCGAATCCGTTATCAAAAATCTCCCAACGAATAAGAGCCCAGGGCCAGATGGCTTCCCAGGGGAATTCTACCAGACATTTAAAGCAGAGCTCATACCCATTCTTCTCGACCTATTCCAAAAAATAGAAATAGAAGGAAAACTTCCGGACTCATTCTACGAAGCCAGCATCACTCTGATTCCCCAACCAGAGACCCAACGAAAAAAGAGAACTACAGGCCAATATCCTTAATGAATACAGATGCAAAAACTACTCAACAAGATACTAGAAAAATCGAATTCAACAGCATATAAAAAGAATTATCCATCATGATCAAGTGGGATTCATTCCATGGTTACAGGACCGGTTCAGTATTCACAAATCCATCAATGTGATATGTCACAGTAATAAAAGAAAAGATAAAAACCATATGATCCTGTCAATAGATGCAGAAAAAGAACTTGACAAAATACAACAACCTTTCTTTTTTTAATTAAAAAAAATTATTTAATGTTTTTTATTTATTTCTGAGAGACACAGCAGGAGCAGGGGAGGATCAGAGAGAGAGGGAGATACAGAATCAGAAGCAGGCTCCAGGCTCCGAGCTAGCTGTCAGCACAGAGCCCAACGCGGGGCTCCAACCCTCAAACCTCGAGATCATGACCTTAGCCGAAGTTGGACGCTTAACCGACAGAGCCATCCAGGAGCCCCTAAATTTTAATTAACGTTTATTTATTTTTGAGAGAGAGAGATACATAGAGTGTGACCAGGGAAGGGTCAGAGAGAGGGGGAGACACTGGATCAGAAACATTCTCAAAGCTCTGAGCTGTCAGCACAGAACCCAATGTGGGACTTGAACCCATGAACCATGAGATCATGACCTGAGCTGAAGTCATCCACTTTATCGACTGAGCCACCCAGGTGCTCCTACAGGATCCTTTCTTAATAAAAACCCTCCAGAAAGTCGGGATAGAAGGAACATACCTAAACATCATAAGAGGCATTTATGAAAAGCCCACAGCTAATGTTATCCTCAATGGGGAAAAACTGAGAGCTTTCCCCCTGAAATCAGGGACATGACAGGGGTGTCCACTCTCACCAATGTTGTTTAACATAGTTTTAGAAGTCCTAGCATCAGCAATCAGACAACAAAAGGAAATAAAAGGTATCGGAATTGGCAAAGAATTCATCAAACTTTCACTTTTCACAGATGACATGATACTCTACATGGAAAACCTGACCAACTCCACCAGAAGCCTTCTAGAACTGATCCATGAATTCAGTAAAGTCACAGGGCACAAAATCAACATACGGAAATTGGTTGCATTTTTCTACACCAGTAATGAAACAACAGAAAGAGAAAGCAAGAAACTGATCCCATTCACGATTGCATGAAAAACCATAAAATACCTAGGAATAAATCTAACAAAAGATGTAAAAGACCTGTATGATGAAAACGATAGAAAACTTATGAAAGAAACTGAAGAAGACACAAAGAGATGGAAGACCATTCCATGCTCATGGATCAGAAGAATAAATAATGTTAAAATGTCATTACTACCCAAAGCAATCTACACATTCAATGCAATCCCCATCAAAATTGCACCAGCATTCTTCACAAAGCTAGAACAAACTATCATAAAATTCGTATGAAACCACAAAAAGCCCTGAATAGCCAAAGTCATATTAAAGAAGAAAACCAAAACAGGAGGCATCACAATCCCAGACTTTAGCCTCTACTACAAAGCTGTCATCATCAAGACAGTATGGTATTGGCACAAAAACAGACACATAGACCAATGGAATAGAATAGAGAACCCAGAACTGGACCCACAAATGTATGGCCAATTAATCTTTGACAAAGCAGGAAAGAGTATCCAATGGAAAAAAGACAGCCTCCTCAACAGGTGGTATTGGGAGAGCTGGACAACAACATGTAGAAGAATGAAACTAGACCACTTTCTTACACCATTGACAAAAATAAACTCAAAATGGATAAAGGATCTGAATGTGAGACAGGAAACCATAAAAACCCTTGAGGAAAAAGCAGGAAATAGCCTCCTAGACCTCAACCACAGCAATTTCCTCCTCGACACATCCCCAGAGGCAAGGGAATCAAGAACAAAAATGAACTACTGTGACCTCATCAAGATAAAAAGCTTCTGCAAGGCAAAGGAAACAATCAAGAAAACTAATAGGCAACCGACAGAATGGGAAAAGATAGTTGCAAATGACATATCAGATAAAGGGCTAGTATCCAAAATCTACAAGGAGCTCACCAAACTCCATAACCCAAAAGTGAATAACCCAGTGAAGAAATGGGCAGAAGACATAAACAGACACTTCTCCAAAGAGGACCATCCAGATGGCCAACAGACACATGCATCGATGCTCAGCATCACTCAGCATCAGGGAAACACAAATCCAAACCACACTGAGATACCACCTCACGCCAGTCAGAGTGGCTAAAATGAACAAATCAAGAGACTATAGATGTTGGAGAGGCTGTGGAGAGACGGGCACCCTCCTACACTGTTGGTGGCAATGTAAACTGGTGCAGCCGCTCTGGAAAACAGTGTGGAGACTCCTCAAAAAACTATCCATAGAACTCCCCTATGACCCAGCAATAGCACTGCTGGGGATCTACCCAAGGGATACAGAAGTGCTGATGCATAGGAGCACATGTACCCCAATGTTCATAGCGGCACTTTCTACAATAGCCAAATCATGGGAAGAGCCTAAATGTGCCTCAACTGACGAATGGATCAAGAAGAGGTGGTATATATACACAATGGAGTACTACGTGGCAATGAGAAAGAATGAAATCTGGCCATTTGTGGCAACATGGATGGAACTCAAAGGTGTCACGCTAAGCAAAATAAGTCCCGCAGGGAAGGACAGATACCATGTTTGCACTCATAGGTCTAACAGGAGAAACTTAACAGAGGACCATGGGGAGGGGAAGGGGGTAAAAAGAGTTAGAAGAGGGAGGGAGGGAGGCAAATCACGAGACTCTTGAATACTGAGAACAAACTGAGGGTGAAGGCATAGCGTGAAAGGGGAAGGGGTGGCGGTGATGGAGGAGGGCACTTGTGGGGAGGAGCACTGGGTGGTGTATGGAAACCAACTTGATGATAAACTATACATTCAAAAAATGTAAGACAAGAAGCCACCAAAATTCTAGAGGATTTTGACCCCTTTGACCTTGACTGCAGCAACTTCTTACTCAATACATCTCTAGACACAAGGGAAAGCAAAGCAAAAATGAATTATTGGGACCTCACCAAAATAAAAAGCTTCCACACAGCCAAGGAACCAATCAGCAAATCTAAAAGGCAACAGTAGAATGAGAGAAGATAGTTGCAAATGACCTATCAGATAAAGGGCTAGTATCCAAAATCTATAAAGAACTTATCAAACTTAAAACCCACAAAACACATAATCTAGTGAAGAAATGGCAAAAGACATGAATAGACACTTCTCCAAAGACACCCAGATGGCCAACTGACACAGGAAAAAGTGCTCAAATCACATCATCAGGGAAATACAAATACAAACCACACTGAGACACCACCTCACACCTGTCACAAAGGCTGACGTTCACAACTCAGGCAACAACGGATGTTGGTGAGGATGCGGAGACAGAGATCTCTTTTGTCCTGCTGGTGGGAGTGGGAACATGCAGCCACTCTGCAGAACTGTGGAGGTTCCTTAAAGAATTAACAACAGAACTACCCGGTGACCCAGTAATCGCACCACTAGGCATTTACCCAAGGGACACAGGTGCGCTGTTTCGTAGGGGCACATGCACCTGTTACAGCAGCGCTATCGACAACAGCCAAAGTGTGAAAAGAGCCGAAATGTCCATCGATAGATAAATGGATACAGATGGGGGGGGGGGTGCACATATATAATACATATTTATGTAATGGTGTATTACGAATGAAATCTTGCCACTTGCAACTATGTGGATGGAACTGGAGGGTTATAGGAAGAGAAATTAGTCAGAGAAAGACAAATATATGATTTCACTGCATATGAGGACTTTAAGATACAAAACAGATGAACATAAGGGAAGGGAAGCAAAAATAAAATAAAATCGGGGAGGGGGGACAACACATAAAAGACTCTTAAAAATGGAGAACAGACAGAGGGGGCTGGGGGGTTGTGGGAGGGGGTGGGCTAGATGGGTGAGGGGCAGACACCCTTGCTGCACCATGTGCTAACTACTTGGGTGTAAATAAATTTAAAAAAAAGCTCAGTGCTCCCCTCCCTTTGTTTACTCCTGTGGAATAAAATAAAGTTTCCCTGGGACACGGCCACCCCATCATTCACATACTGCACTTAGCTGGCTTCGAGCTACAAGAGTTGAGCATTCGTGACAGAGATGCCATGGCCCACAGAGCCAGAAACACTGGGTCTCTGACCCCTAACAGCAGCTTCCTGATGCCTGTTCTAAGCCAGCCTCCTGAGGGTTTCCGTGCGTGAGCACATGCCGCTAGCCGCCCTCCTCAGCACTCACTGGGGGGGGGGGGGGGCAGAGATGCCCACACACCTGTTTTAAATCCTTCCGGCGAGGCCCCACCTCTCCTTAGCTACATTATGTTTTCTAAGATATGAAGGATACAATGTAACCTCAGAGACGGAAAATTAAAGCTGGGTTGTGACGGGCGCTGTGGCGGGGGGGACAGTTTTGCCTGGCATGGCACCGTTCCTCCCCTCGCAGGACATTCAGCATCTCTGCCCTCCCTCCCCAGTCACTCAGTTCCTCAAGTGACAACCAAAGAAACACCCACACACCCCTGGAGGGAAGGACAGCACAAGCCTTCTGGAAAACCGCAAGTTGAGTCCCACCAACCCATTCCACAGAAGGAGCCAACAGGTCCCGGGAGGGAGGGCTTATCGCTCTCTTCATCTACCCAGCTGCCTAGTGTCAGGGCCAAGAAGGATGTCCAGTGTCCTGATTCTCAGAGAAGGACTTCCTCCCCTCTGACACCGCACGGCGTGTGCACGGTGATCGGAGTCCACTCCGGCTCACACCGAGATTCTCCACTCGTCAGAACTGTCTGCAGGCAACCGGAGCTGAGGCCCCAGAGGACTGTGCGGGCGGAGCAACGGCGTGTCTGAAGGCACCGTGAGAAGAAATTTCCTGTCCAGACCGACAAAACTCCACAAGATGGTGCCAGACCCTACTAGTCTAAGACTTTGCCTTTCAAATATAAGCACCTCCTGGGAATTTCTTTTGAAAATTTTTTAATATTCTATTTATTTTTGAAAGAGAGAGAGAGAGAGAGAGAGAGAGAGAGAGCGAGCGAGCATGAGCAGAGGAGACAGAGAGAGGGAGACACAGAATCCAAAGCAGGCTCCAGGCTCTGTCAGCACAGAGCTGGATGTGGGGCTCAAACCCACGAACTGTGGGATCATGACTTGAGCCGTACTCAGATGCATAACCAACTGAGCCACCCAGGCGCCCCAAGGGAAGTTCTAATAGTTTATTTATTGTTTAAAAAAATGGCTTATGCACCTACGTGGTGGATAAGTAAGTATATATTGTAAACGTCTCTGGGAGCACCTAGGTGGCTCAGTCGGTTACGAACCCAACTTCAGCCCAGGTCTTGGTCTTACCATTGGTGAGTTCTAGCCTATTCTTTGCTTCTGATTCTGTGTTTCCCTCTCCCTCGGACCCTCCCCTGCTTGTGCTCTGTCACAAAAATAAGTAAATGTTTTGGGGCGCCTGGGCGGCTCAGTAGGTTAAGCATCTGGCTTCAGCTCAGGTCATGATCTCACAGTTCGTGGGTTCAAGCCCCACATCGGGCTCTATGCTGACAGATCAGAGCCTGGAGCCTGCTTCGGATTCTGTGTCTCCCTCTCTCTCTACCCCTCCCCTGCTCGCACTGTCTGCCTCTCAAAAATAAATAAAAAAACTTTAAAAAAAATAAGTAAATATTTTAAAAGTATGTACTTTTGGGGAGTCTTTTGTTCACTAAAAATCATATATACACATATGTATATGTATCTATACATCCTCTTATGTACGTGTATATATCCCTGTCACAAATTAGAACATCAGCCCCTTGCTAAGGCCACTCGGTAAGCCATCAGCAGCAGAACAGCTCCGATGGAGGCTCACTGTAGCCAAAAACTTCATGTCGATCAGTGTCGTCAAGGACCAACCCGATCTACACAAAACCAGCAGGTAACAGTCTGACCGGTGGATCTCCAGGATCCCAAGCCCAGCTCTTCTACTCTTTCCCCATATGTGGGAATCCCTCGTTTCTCCAGCGAGTCCCCTGCCGCCATCTCGGGCTCCTTCACCGCATCCTCAAGTTCTGGGGGCCCTGAGTGCACACGGTTACGGAAGTTACAGCCTCACATCGGACGGAGCGGGGTTACCAGTGAGCCCCCAGGCCGCTTACCAGGAGCTCGGCCCGGGCCTGCTCTCCCTGGGCCCGCCGCCGCTTCTTTACGTCCTTCACTCTCCTCAGGTGGTCCAGCTGGTTCTGGATCTGCTCCTGGCAAAAACAGAAGGAGTTGCACCGGTGGAGGCTCGGCGGAGCTCGGCATCGGGAGGCCCGTCCGCCCACGGCACACGCGAGACCACATTCCCGGGGAGAGCCTGGCCGGGGCCCCAGCGCCATCCCCAGGGCCCAGGGGTCGCTCCTCCCCTGGGCGGTCACCTGGCTGTCCCCGAAGGCAGGGCAGAAAGGTGGGTGGGCCAGGAGGCTCAGGGCTGGGCCGAGGCTATTCAGAGAAACACACTGAGAAATCGTCCTGAGCGCCTGCCCAGCCTCCTCGACGGCCGGCCGGCATGGACCAATGTGCCAGAAAGTTCCGTGAGGGCGGAGTGACGGGCCCCGCACCCTAGACGCTCGGGCATCCCGCGGCCCATGCGACCCCGGACGTCGCCGCGCCGCTGTCACCCTCGCCACTGTTCCCACGGGGCTGGCTGTGCCAGCGCGTCCGTTCCGCGCTTCCCAAGGGCCACCGGCTCCTGCTCCGTCTAATCTCCACCGTAACCGCGGAGCCTCGGGGCGCCTGAAGGCCGCGAGCAGGAAAGAGCCCGCGGCCCTCCGTGAGCGTCGGGAACAGCCCGGAGCCCAGCCCGGGGCTGGGGACGCGCGCCGCCGGGGGAACGCGCGCCCGCGGGCCGCGAACACCTGCCGGTCACGTGCGCGCTCGGCCCGGGCCGGCGGGCGACGCGCGACCCCGGCGGCCCGCGGGAGGGAGGAGGGGGGGGGTCCCCGCGGCGAGCGCCGGGCGGGGGCCCGGGAGGAAATGACGGCGGCGGGGCCCGCGCCGCTCGGCCATCTTCCCGGCGCGCCGCCGCCCCTCGTGCGCCCGGCGGCCTCACCTTGAAGCCCTCCACCGCCTCCTCGAGCGGCAGCACGCTGTGGCCGCGGTGCTCGCGCGAGCGGTCGCACACCACGCAGATGGGCGTCTGGTCCTGCTCGCAGTACAGCTTCAGCGGCTCGCGGTGCTTGTCGCACACGCCCATCTCGCCGCCGGGCCCCGCCGGGCGCTCGGTGCGCAGCTGCTTCACCAGCTGGGTCACGTGGGCCAGGTGCCGGTTGGGCCGCATGTGGCGCCGCGGGAAGGTCTCCCGGCACTGCGGGCACGACACGTCGGTCTCGGCGGCGCCCCAGCAGCGGGCGAGGCAGGCGCAGCAGATGTTGTGGCCGCAGTCGAGCATCATGGGCTCGGCGAAGTACTGCAGGCACACGGGGCAGCTGGTCTCCTGCTGCAGGCACTCGGCCACGCTGCCGGAGGCCATGGCGCGGGCCCGCGCTGGGCCTCCCCCCACCCCCCACCCCCGCCCGGGCCGGGCCCCCTCCCTGCGCCGCGGCGCGCCCCGGAGCCGAGCGGGCGTGGGGCTGCGGCCGGGGGCGGGGGTCCCGCGGCTGCGCGACTGGGGGCCGCCGAGGGGCGCCGCGGGCCGGACTCGCGCGGCCGGCGCTCGGGGCGCGCAGGACGACGTGGCCGCGTCCGAGCGGATCCCGGCGCGAGCGGAAGGGGCGGCCCGGGGGCGGGGTCTGGGCCGGGATCCCGCGCGCCTCCGCCGCTCCGGGTCCGTGCGCGCCGCGCTTCCCGCGGGCCCGGGCCTGG
>PISW01015793.1:0-15522 GCA_004023785.1 Mungos mungo
TAAAAGCCATTTACGAAAAGCCCACAGCCAATGTTATCCTCAATGGGGAAAAACTGAGAGCTTTCCCCCTGAAATCAGGGACACGACAGGGATGTCCACTCTCACCATTGTTGTTTAACATAGTGTTGGAAGTCCTAGCATCAGCAATCAGACAACAAAAGGAAATAAAAGGCATCAGAATCGGCAAAGAAGAAGTCAACCTTTCCCTTTTTGCAGACGACATGATACTCTACATCATTCACAAAAATTAACTCAAAATGGATAAAGGATCTGAATGTGAGACAGGAAACCATAAAAACCGTAGAGGAGAAAGGAGGAAATAGTCTCCTAGACCTCAATCGCAGCAATTTCCCCCTGGACACATCCCCAGAGGCAAGGAAATCAAGAACAAAAATGAACCTCTGGGACCTCATCATGATAAAAACCTCTGCAATGCAAAGGAAACAATCAGGAATACTAGCAGGCAACTGACAGAATGGGAAAAGATAGTGGCAAATGGCATATCAGATAAAGGGCTAGTATCCAAAATATACAAGGTGCTCACTAAACTCTATACCCAAAAAACGAATAATCCAGTGAATTAATGGGTAGAAGACCTGAACAGACACTTCTCCAAAGAGTACATCCAGATGGCCAACAGGCACATGAAATGGAGCTCAGCGTCACTCATCATCAGGGAAATACAAATCAAAACCACACTGAGATACCACGTCACACAGGTCAGAGTGGCTACAATGAACAAATCAAGAGATTATAGATGCTGGCGAGGATGTGGAGAAATGGTGACCCTCCTACACTGTTAGTGGGAATGTAAACTGGTGCAGCCGCTCTGGAAAACAATGTGGAGGCTCCTCAAAAAGCTATGGATAGAACTCCCCTATGAGCCAGCAATAACTCTGCTAGGGATATACCCAAAGGATATAGAAGGGCTGATGCACAGGAGCACATGTACCCTAATGTTCATAGCAGTACTTTCTACAATATCCAAAGCATGGAAAGAGCCTAAATGTCCATCACCTGATGAATGGATCTAGAAGATGTGGTATGTGTGTACACACACACACACACACACACACACACACGCACACACACACACACACAATGGAGTACTACATGGCAATGAGGAGGAATGAAATATGGCCACTTGTAGCAAAGTGGATGGACCTCGAGGGTGTCATGCAAAGTGAAATAAGTCAGGCAGAGAAGGACAGAATCCGTATGTTTGCACTCATAGGTCTAACAGGACAAACCTAACAGAGAACAATAGGGAGGGGAAGGGGGAAAGAGAGTTGGGGAGAGAGAGGGACACAAATTATGAGAGACTCTTGAATACTGAAAACGAACCATGAACTGAAAGGGGAGGCGGTGATGTCATGGTGGGGGGCACTTGTGGGGAGAAGTACTGGGTGTTATATGGAAACCAATTTGACAATAAACTATTATAAAAATATTATATGCACCGCTGTTTATTGATTTTTTATGGGTCCAATACACCTTTATTATTAAAGGAAAAGAGCAAGAATGAGCTGCTAAGTATTCATGCCAATAAATTAAGAAAAGAAAGATAAAATGAACCAAACGAAGGAAAAATTACTACAATTAAAAGATGAGATTAGTTCATTAAAAATTGTGCAAATTAATCACAGGAAACCTCCCTAAAATGGAGTCAGGATGTTTTTGCTGTAGCTTACTTGTCCCAGATTGCAATTCTCTGCTATTACCCAAAACGGTGTTTTTGCTAGTAAAATAAGTACCTGGTAGTTTTATTTGCAAGGTTATTATTGGTGATCAGACGTGGGATCCATAGCAAACCTCCAAAGACTCCAAGGCTGGAGAGCCAACAGCAGGTAGTGCCCACATAGCTGATGGGGCTCACTGCTTTCTTACTCACCCTGGAATTGGAAGGTTAAGTTTTCTTCTGGGTTTTGAGCTCCATGCTTTGTGTTTGTGTTCAGACTTTGTTTGGGATCTGTGTTAAACGATTTTTTCTATAATTGCCAAATTATGGCAGTAGCCTCGGTTTGCACTGACATATGAATGGATAAAGAAAATGTAATATATTTTTATTAATTATTATTATATATTCATGTATGTGTCTGTGTACACACACACACACACACACACACACACACACACACACACACTTCCTGGAATATTATTCAGCCATTAAAGGAATGAAGTCTTGCCAATTGCAACAACATGGATAGAGCTAGAGAATATATTGTTAAGTAAAATAAGTCAGTCAGAGAAACACAAATACCATATGATTTCACTCACATGTGAAATTTAAGAAACAAAGCAAATGAACAAAGGGAAAAATGAGAGAGACAAACAAGAAGCAGGTTCTTAATATAGAACAAATTCATGCTTACCAGAGGGGACGTAGGTGGGGGGGATTGGTTAAAATAGGTGATGGGGATTAAGGAGTGCACTTGTGATGAGCATCATGTGTTGTATGTAAGTGCTGCCTTCACTAAATTGTACATCTGAAACTAATATTACACTGCATATAACCTATACTAGAATTAAAATTTTAAAAATAGATGATATTGTTTATTCCTCAATGTCTGCCTTTTAGTTGGATGGTTTAATCCATTTATATTTCAAATAATTACTCATAAGAAAGGACTGCTGCCATTTTGCAATTTATTTACTAAGTATCTTATATATCTTATGTTTCTCAATTCCTGTATTACTGTTTTCATTTGTATTTATTTTAGTTTTCTAGTGTACCATTTTTGTTCCATAAGTGGAGAAATTTAAATCAGTATTTTTCCTAATGTTTGGAAGCTGTTTAAATCTCTTTCATCATTCCTTTTTTCTACTTGACAACATAATTTGTTTTACAGTAGTCACAGCATAAATGTCTGATACAATTATAAACTCTTTGATAAACCCTCTCAAACACCACACAATACAGTTTGATTCAAGGGAGTGCAGTTTAACTACTGTGATTTTTTCTAGAAGTTGTCTTCCAGAGTATCACTGGGTTGTAACAAAACAGTTTTACAGAATTGAACTAGATGAGTCATCAGTATCCATGTTGGTTCTTGTTTCTTTAATTATATCACCAGTTCGGATAGTGCTTTCTTAGTCTTCAAGGTATCTATGGCCAGTGATTTTGCAATAGACTGTCCTTCAATAGACTGTCCTACTCTTAATTTACCTTTATCACTAAGAGTCCTTTTTTTTTTAGTCCTTAATATATTTTATTATCTTTGTATTTTTTCTTTCTTTTTTTTAATAATAGTTTATTGTCAAATTAGTTTCCATATAACACCCAGTGCTTCTCCCCACAAGTGCCCCCCACTATGACCATCACCCCCTTTCCCCCTCCCCCTCCCCCTTCAGTCCATGGTTCGTCTCCAGCACTCAGTAGTCTCCCTTGATCTGTGTCCCTCACTCATCCCCACTCTCGTTCCCCCTTCCTCTCCCCATGGTCCCCTGCCAGGTCTCTCCTGTTAGACCTATGAATGCAAACATATGGTATCTATCCTTCTCTGCCTGACTTATTTCGCTTAGCATGACACCCTCAAGGTCCATCCGCTTTGCTAAAAATGGCCATATTTCATTCTTCCTTATTGCCATATAGTACTCCATTGTATATATATACCACATCTTCTTGATCCATTCATCAGTTGATGGACATTTAGGTTCTTTCCATGATCTGGCTATTGTAGAAAGTGCCGCTATGAACATTGGGGTACATGTGCTCCTATGCCTCAGCACTTCTTTATCCCTTGGGTAAATCCCTAGCAGTGCTATTGCTGGGTCATAGGGGAGTTCTATCGATAGTTTTTTTTAGGAACCTCCACACTGTTTTCCAGAGCGGCTGCACCAGTTTACATTGCCACCAACAGTGTAGGAGGGTGCCCGTCTCTCCACACCCTCGCTAGCATCTATAGTCTTTTGATTTGTTCATTTTAGCGTAAGAGTCCTTTTTAAAGATTACCCTGAATCTCTCTTTTGTAATGGAAGATTCTTGTTTTGTTTGTTTGTTTTGTTTTGTTTTTGGCATTTCTACTTTCCTCTGTCTTTAGTCTTTATGAAGTAACCAGTATTCTTACCTTCTGGTTTGGCTGTTGTGGGAGTGTAAATATAGACTTCCAGTAGGTCCAGGTAAAGAACACAAAGATGGCATGGTAGAATATGAGGTAGATAACTGAAATTTAAGAGAAAAAAATCAGTGTTTACACTATTTTTTGTCCATTTCTAAGAGTTCAGAAAGACATAGAACTAAACAAATTTGTTTTGTTTTCCTATTATTAAGTATTGTCTAGTATTGTTATAAATTTTTAATTCTTAACTTTTTCCCATGCAATGACAGAAACAAGATATAGTGCCAAATTTTTAATGAGACTTTCTGGAAGTTTCATGTTTTAAAAGTTGCCATGTGATTATGAAACTAAAGGGGAAATATTCTTTATAACAATGTGAGGGAAGTTACCATAGCCACTTATTATCTCTTCCACTGTAGGTGCTAAAAGATTATAATGACATTATTTGCACAACACTATATTCTACAACGTGATATGTTATCTCATTTGATTGTTTCAGTAACTTTGTGAGATAGGTAATAGGATAGGGACAGCTGATTAAGTATCAGGAGTGGTTGATTATCCATAGTGACAGAGCTACTATATAATATATTCTGGTCTTAAACACAGGATTACTGACTGTAAATCACAAATTCTTTTCAGCAGCCTCAAAGACTATACACTTTTTAAATAAGAAGTCTGGATTCAAATTTATTGGTCAGTAATTAGAGACAATTTCTTTTCTAGTACTAGAAAGGAAGGTTTCACATGACTGCATAACTGCATCTGGTTAAGGTCACATCCCTGGACTAAGACTGGTGGGGGAATAATCTGCAGTCCTAATTTTACATAAAAATACCAGTAAACTTAGTATAAAAATCACAGTGAACTTTCATTTACAACATCAACATTGCTAAAGTCATTATGCACAGAGCGGTAACTTTGAATTGTGTTAAACTATTAAAACACAACAGTATCTTCTGATTATGTACTTTTGAAATGTCAGTTGTATCTTTGAGACAGCTGTAAGAGTGGGTTTCATCTGCTTATCTTTCTATACTATTTGCCTCCTGGATAGTTCTGATATCAAAAATTTCACCATTCTCCACAGAGGTCATTTATTATAAGACTGATGGCCAGTTTACTGTTTTATTGTGAGTCCTTGCTTGGCAAGGACTTATGAAAAACTCAAGGGGATGATGCCTCAAGACAAAGTTAATATGGGTAAGCCTCTCATACATTTATGACTGAATTGAAAAAGCTATCCTCTCAGCCTAGTGCTCTTAGTCTTATGTGCAAGACCTTTTATATGTGCTTAATTTGTGTAATTATGAAATCTCATTTTCAAATTCAAGCAATTTAAAGTAAAACATAAAAATTCACTGTCCACACACATCAACCTTCTACTTCCCCATCCTAAGGCATAATACCAGTTTGTTATTTGGCATGTATCAGTCCAGATCTTTTGATTTTCATGTTTATATAAATATATGAAGACAACATACATATGGAATTTTTATAATATTTAACATTTTTTATTGTATGTCTTTTGAAAAGTAATACATTCACAACATTCAAAATTTGAAGGTTTAAAGTGGTACACAGGGAAAGTCT
This sequence comes from Mungos mungo, assembly GCA_004023785.1. Lineage (NCBI taxonomy): Eukaryota > Metazoa > Chordata > Mammalia > Carnivora > Herpestidae > Mungos > Mungos mungo. The sequence continues at coordinate 5,652 of PISW01015793.1, forward strand.
CCCTTCTGTCCCTGTCTCTCAGCCACCAAATTTCCCGCCGGGAAGCAACAAATTCCCAATTTCATGACTTCATTCTGTATCCTTTTAGTTTTTTTTAAATGTTTATTTATTTTTGAGAGAGACAGAGCATGAGCTGTGGAGTAGCAGAGAGAGAGGGAGACACAGAATCCAAAGTAGGCTCCAGGCTCTGAGCTGTCAGCACAGAGCCCAATGAGGGGCTTGAACCCATGAACTTTGAGATCATGACCTGAGCTGATGTTGGATGTCCAACTGGCTGAGCCACCCAGGAGCCCCTCTGTATCCTTTTAGATTTTAAACATATAAAAGTACTGAAACAGGGTGGGTTTTTTCCCTCACACAAATAGCAGTATTCTATACACACAGTTTTGCACTGATTTCTTTTTCATTTTCTCTAAATTGGAGATAATTCTACTTACTATAACTTGGAAAGAGTGAGCTTCCACATTCTCCTACAAAAAATGTTGCATGAGTGGCTCAGGACATGATCTCATGGTTCATGGGTTTGAGCCCAGCATGGGGCTCTGTGCTGACAGTGTGGACACTACTTGGGATTCTCTCTCTCTCTCTCTCTCTCTCTCTCACTCTTGCTCTCGCTCTCGCTCTCGCTCTCTCTCTGTCCCTCCTCCACTCACACTTTCTCTTTCTCTCTCTCTCTCAAAAATAAATAATAAAATAAATTTAAATGTTGCATGGGTTTTTATTGCATCAGTATACCACAATTTAAGCAAACTGTTTCTGATGAAAAATCTTAGTCGTTTCTATTAAACAACTATTAAAAACAATGTTGTAATGAAAAATGAACTGAAATGAAACTGAACAAAATGAAAATGAAAAAATAGCTATTAAAAACAATGTTAAAATGAAAAATCTTTGCCCAGACATAGGCCCTTTGGTAGATATCGTCAAGCTGTCATTAAAAAAAAAAAAAGGCTTTTTTCTACTGTGGGGGAACCACAAGGGTCCACAGGGCCATTCAGGTGATGGTCAGGACAGGCATGCCAGGGTATTGCAGGGTGAAACATTGAGAGGGGCAATTGCGTGAGGGGAGCATGGGGATCCTACTCAGACTGAACCCACAGACCTCCCCCACACCTGACCACTACCTTTTCCTGCTACTTCCCTGTCCATGCACTCTTCCACACCTGCTTCATGGCTGGGCACTAGAAGGTTCCACATGGCTACTCAGTAGGTTGTGGCTCTCCAGGTCCTACAATCAATGCTGGGGTGCTACAGTGAATAAGACTATGGTTGGAAGGGACCTTGGATATCACCTGCTCCAACACTCATTGCACAGATTCAACTAAGGTATCTACAAGGGTCTATTACATTTTAACATCTCCCTGGCAGTTTGAGGACATGGCAGAGAGGATATCTATGTTCCATATGTATCATGCCACAAGCTGGAAGCATATTCATCTTTATAATAAAAATTCACTTGGAGTAGAAAGAGGGAAGATAGCAGTGGAGTAGGTGGACCCTAAGCTCATCTCATCTCAGGAAGACAAATAGATAACTATCAAATTATTATAAATAGAACAGAAATAGACCTGAAGACTGACAGAACAAACTCCACAGCTAAAGGGAGAGAAGAAACCACATCAAAGAAGGTAGGAAGTGGAGAGACGGGGTTTAGGGGAGAAAGGACCATGGGTGCTGTGGAGAGGAGTAAGATGTGGTCACAGAGACTAGGGTAAGAGAGAGAAAGACTAGAGCACATAGGGGGATTCAAAAGAAGGTTTCCCCAAAACCATTGGCTTGGGAAATGATAGCGGACAAGTTTCCTAAGTTCTTACAACCAGCAGGGCATAAACCTTGGAGTTTTAAAGGTCAGCATCTTGGATGCGGTTGAGCCCGGAGGACACTGTTCTGCTCTTGGAGAGAGGGCAGAAGCTGGGGGTGGACAGCAGGTAAACAGCAATCTGAAGAACACTGGGCACAGAGTAGGGAGATTATTTGCTCTACCCAGAGAACATTCCTGAGATGCAGCATTCAGAGACACATCTCCAGGAACACGTGCTGAATGGTGCTATTTCCCTCCTCTTCCCCTCAGCATAAACACAATGCCACTTGCAAGAAGCTGTACAGAAATGACACTGGCTGCCTAATGTGCTTACACCAAGCCCCATACTGCTCACTTCTGTGGGGATGCCCTTTGCAGTTACACTTGCCTCAGGCATGACAGGCCTTTCCCCAAGAAGACCAACACAAATTCCTGTCGAGAGAATTCTGCAGGACCTACGTTCTGATGGAAGGGGTGTCAGATTTCATTTCATAAGCAGACTAGAGCACATCTAGTTAAAACTCACCACATTCAGACCAGAGACCAAATACTGCACACACTCAGGCAAAGGGGAGCCTCTGCAGACTGGTCTGAATGAAGTGCAGATAAAACACAGTAGCAGAGTACAAGTAGAACACACAAAAGACACTCCTTGAAGCTATAGGCCCTTGGCACTACATGACCTGTTCCTCATAAGGCCATTGCTTTCAGGAGCAGAAGACATAACTGGCTTTTCCAACACCCAGAAAAAGGCAAAGACATAGACAGAATGCCAAGACAGAAGAATTTTTCCTAAATAAAAAAACAAGATAAGACCACGGACAGAGCTCTGAACAAAACAGATATAAGTAACATGACTGATGGAGAATTTAAAGCAACAACTATAAGAATACTCACTGGGCTTGAGAAAAAGAAGACTTCAGTGAGACCCTTACCACAGAGATAAAAGAGTAAAAAAAAGAATCAAAGATGAAGAGCACAAAAACAAAATTGGAAAGAGGCTTGATGAAATGAAAAGCAGGCTGGAAGAAGCAAAGGAATGAATTAGTAAGATAGAACAAAATAATGAAAATAATGAAGCTGAACTCAAGAGAGAAAGAAGACATGCAACATGAGAATAGATTTAGGGAATTCATTGACTCCATCAAACATAATAACATTCATATACGAGTCCTAAAAGAAGGAGAGAAAAGGGGGCAGAAAATTTCTTTGAGGAAATAATAGCTGAAAACTTCCCTAATCTGGGGGAAGAAACAGATATCCAGATCCAGGAGGCAGAGAGAAATCTTATCAAAATCAATGAAAGCAGGCCAACACCAAGATTAAATTTGAAAACATAGTGATAAAGAAAAAATCTTAAATCAGCAAGACAAAAGGAGTCATTAGTTGATGAGGGAAAGCCCGTAGGCTAGCTGGAGACATTTCAACAGAAACTTGGTAAGACAGAAGATAGTGGCATGATATGTTCAAAATGCCAAAGGGGAAAGTCTGTAACCAAGAATACTCTATACAGCATGGCTTTCATTCAGATAGAAGCAAAGGTACAGTCTCCTAGAGAAACAAAAACTAAAGGAATTTGTGACTACTAAATGAGCCCTGCAAGAAATATGAAAGGGGACTGATTGAGGGCAAAGGAGAAAGCAAAAGTGACAAAGACAAGAAAAGATCAGAGAAATCACCAGAAACAATGACAAGTAATAAATTGGCAATAAATATATACCTTCCAAGAGTTACTTTGTAAATGGACTAAATGATGAATAAAAATACATAGAGTGTCCCCTATATGGTTGGTGGGAATGCAAACTGGTGCAGCCACTCTGGAAAACAGTGTGGAGGTTCCTCAAAAACTATCAAGAGAAATCCCCTATGACCCAGCAGTAGCACTGCTGGGGATATACCCAAGAGATACAGAAGTGCTGAGGAATAGGGGCACATGTATTCCAATGTTCATAGCAGCACTGTCAACAATAGCCAAATCATGGAAAGAGCCTAAATGTCCATCACCTGATGAATGGATCAAGAAGATGTGGTATATATACAATTGAATACTACATAGCAATAAGAAACAATGAAATCTGGCCATTTGTAGCAAAATGGATGGACCTTGAGGGAGTCATGCTAAGTGAAATAAGTCAGGCAGAAAAGGACAGATATAATATGATTTCACTCATAGGTCTAACAGGAGAAACCTAACAGGGGACCATGGGAAGTGGAAGTGGGGGTGAAGAGTTAGGAAGAGGGAGTGAGGCAAATCATGAGAGACTCTTGAATACTGAAAACAAACTGAGGGCTGAAGAGGGAGGGGCCAGGGGAAGGGAGTTGATGGTCATGGAGAGGGGCACTTTTGGGGAAGAACACTGAGTGTTATATGGAAACCAACTTGGTAATAAACTATTTTAAAAAATTAAATTCTACGAACTCGCCAAAAAAAAAAAATACATAGGGTGTCAGAATGGATAAAAAAAAAAGACCCATCTATATGTTGCCTACAAGAAACTCATTATAGACCTAAAGACAGCTGCAGATTGAAAGTGAGGGGATGGAGAGACATTTTTCATGCAAGTGGATGTCAAAAGAAAGCCAGAGTAGCAATATTTATATCAGACAAACTAGACTTTAAAACAGACTGGAAAAACAGACAAATAGGGGCACTGTACCATAATCAAGGTGACAATACATAAAGAAGATCTAATAATTACAAATATTTATGTACCCATAAGGGAGCACCCAAATACATGAAACAATAACAAACATAAAGGAACTAATTGATAACAATACAAAATTAGTGGGGGGCTTAACATCCCAGTTACATCAATAGATCATCTAAGTAGAAATTCAACAAGAAAACAATGGTTTTCAATGACCACTGGACCAGTTAGACTGAATGGATATATTCAGAACATTCTATTCTAAAACAGTTGAATATACATTCTTTTCAAGGACACATGGGACATTCCTCAGATTAGAGGAAACATAGGTTACATATCAGGCCTCAATAAATAAAAAAAAAAAAGATTGAAGTCATATCATGTACCTTTTCTGACCACAGCACTATGAAACTAGAAGTCAATCCCAAGAAAAAATGTGGACAAAACATAAAAATATAGAGGTTAAACAACATCCTACTAAATAATGAATCAGTCAACCAGGAAATTAAAGAAGAAATTTAAAATGTTCATGGAAACAAATGCAAATAAAAACACAATGATCCAAAACATTTAGGATGGAACAAAGGTGGTCCTAAGAGGGATGTATATAGCAAAACAGGCTGAATTCAAGAAGCAAGGATAATCTTAAATAAACAACCTAACCTTTCACCTAAGGAAGCTAGAAAAAGAACAGCAAAGCCTAAAGTCAGCAGAAAGAAGAAAATAATAAAGGTTAGAGCAGAAATAAATGACATGGGATCTAAAAAACAATAGAACAGATCAATGAAAGCATAATATGGTTCACTGAGAAAATTCATAAAATTGATAAACCTATAGCTAGACTTATCAAAAAAAAGGGAAAAGTATTCAAATAAATAAAACCACATGAGGGATGGGAAAGTACAACCAGTACCCCAGAAATATAAACACTATGTGAACAAATTGGACAACCTGGAAGAAATGGATATATAAACCACCAAAACTGAAACAAGAAGAAATAAAAAACTTGAACATACTGATAACCAGGAAATAAGCTGAACTGGTAAGTAAAAACCTCCTGATAAGCAGAAGTCCAGGAAGAGAGAGCTTCACAGGTGAATTCTACCAAACATTTAAAGAAGAGTTAATACCTATTCTTCTCAAACAATTTCAAAAAAATAAAAGAGGAAGGAAATGTTCCACACGCATCCTATGAGGCCAGCATTATCCTGATACAAAAAATTATAAAAAGATGCCACAAAAGAAAAGAACTACAGGCCAATATCTCTGATAAACATACATGCAAAATTTGATAACAAAATACTAGCAAACTAAATGGAACAATACATTTAAAAATTACTCGTTACAATCAAGTGGCATTTATTCAAAGGATGCAAGGGTGTACAATACTTACAATCAATGTTTTATACCACCTTAATAAAAGAAAAGATAAGAATTATATGGTCACTTCAATAGATGCTGAAAAGCATTGACAGAGTACAATACCCATTCATGATAAAAACCCTCAAAAGGTAGGCCTATAGGGAACATTCCTCAATATAATAAAGGCCATCCATAAAAAACTCATAGCTCATATCATACTCAATGGGGGAAAACTGAGAGCTATTCTGCTATATCAGGAACAAGATAGAAATGTCCACTACCACCACAGTTATTTAACATAGTACCTGAAGTACTAGCCACAGCATTCATACAACAAAAAGAAATAAAAGGCATACAAATTAGCAAAGAAGAAGTCAAACTTTCACTAGTTACAGATAACATGATACTCTATACAGAAAACCTGAAAGACTCCACCAATAAACTGCTAGAACTGATACATGATTTCAGTAAAGTCTCAGGATACATATAGATCCAGGATACACATAGATATAGAAATCTAATGCATTTCTATACAGCAATAATGAAGCAGCAGAGACAGAAATTAAGGAGTCAATTCCATTTACAAGTGCACACACACAAAAAAGAGACCTAGGAATACACATAACCAAAGAGGTGAAAGACCTGTACTCTGAAAACTAGGAAACACTCACGAATGAAATTGAAGAGGACAAAAAGAAATGGCAAGACATTCCATGCTCATGGATTGGAAGAACAAATACTTTTTAAATGTCTATGCTACCCAAAACAATCTACATATTTCATGCAATCCCTATCAAAATACCACCAGCATTTTTTCACAGAGCAAGAACAAACAAACCCTGAATTTATGCAGAACCACAAAAGACCCTAAATACCAAAGTAATATTGAAAAAGAAAAACAACACTGGAGCCATCACAGTTCCGGATTTTACATTATATTAGAGAACATGGCAGAGAAGTAGAACGGTCCGTACTTCCCATGTCTCTCAAACAAAGAAGGGCTGAAGCCAAAGGACTTTGAACCCCAAGAGTCTGGGAGGAAAAGAGACAGAGTCTGCCAGGTAGAAAACGGGAAAACTGGACCACCACATTGGTGGGTGATTGCAAACTGATGGAGATAAAACAGGCCATGTAGGCACAGAGGTGAGGGATCTCCTTCAGCAGAGATACTGTAAGGATGCAAGTCTGAACCAAACTGACTCTATGACAGGTTTCAAGTTTCCCTCTGACCTTGAAGGCTTAAGTGTCAGTTTCTCAGAATCATTAGACAATAGAAGGGCACACATTGCCCAAGGCAGGAGGGACCACCCTTGTAACACCCAATCAGGAAAGGCCAGCTAACACCCTTAACATTTCTAAGGGCAGGCCTAGAAGGCTAGTCACACCCTACGTGAGGGTCCTGGGTCCACTCTGTAATTGGTCAATACGCTAAATGTTGTGATTGGGTCTCGCCAAAAATAACAATGTATATGGTTAAAGTTTCTGCTAATAATGATAGGTGATAGTGATTGGGTCACTATATCTGTGTCACAATTTCCTGTAACTCCCCCTTCTCAAACCCATAAAGGTCCTACCCTGCCTTTGTTCGGGGCTCTCAGCATGGATCCACTGTGCTGGTGAAGTCTGTGAGCCCGAGCTTAGGTCCAGCCAGCCTAAGCCCGTAGTAATAAAGCCCTTTGCTTTGGCATGCATGACTCGGTCTCCCTGGCCGTTTCTGGTTTTGGGGGACAATATTAAAAATCTGGGCATATTGTTATAAAGAGATAAAGAGAAGAGAAAGAGTGGCTAGGGGAGCATAGGACTGTATCTGGACAAGAGGAATCCCATCTCTAACTGCAGGGCTTTCTTTGGACTGGGGCTGGCTGCACTGTTTGCACACCCAGGGAGGAGGGGAGTCACCTCCAGTTCAGTGGTAGACAGGAGTGCAGTCTGCAATAGGAGAAAGTGGTCCCCTCCCCTGAAGTGCTGAAGCAGAGCCAGGAAACTACATATGAGGCGGCATCATTAACGTGCACAGAGCGGGAGTTTAAAACCAAGCTAAGTGTGTGGGACACAGGAGACTGCAGATCAAGACAGCCTGCCTCATCTGTGCCTGTGGCACAGTGAGGACAGATCCAAAGGAGTGATTTGGGATCCTGGTACGTGATGAAGGGACTGGGAAGTCACAATTTTTCTCCCCACCACCACCAAGGTGGGGCTTCAGGGATTGGTCTGCAGGGCCCACAGTGGAGGCGGGATCCGCCTACACCAAACCATACCATGCTGGGTAGCCGTTTATCTACTGGAGCTGGATAGACACAGTGGAAACAGATGAGGTTCCCCTCCCTCCCCCCAGAGCACTGTGGCATTGCCTGGATTAATTTTAGGTCAATTCTTGTTATTTAGATATATTTTCCTTTTTCTCCTTATCTCTTCCTTCCTCTAGGCTGGTTACTCTGGTTATTGGTTTGCTTAAACAGACCATCCATCAGAACCGTCTCCACCCTGGTCCTTACTTGCAGCTGGTGTTTCTGGTTTTTTGCTTTTAGATTGTCTTATGTTTGTTGTTGTTGTTGTTGTTTGTTTTTGTTTGCTTGTTTTATTTGTTTGTGTGTTTGTGTGTTTTTGTTTCCTGTTTGTTTTCTTTTCCACGGCTACTTCAAGAAAAAAAACCAAAGCACACCTGGTGGAGGGTTGAAAACATCACTATGAGTAGGGAAATAAAACAACCAATGTTATAAGAACAGAGAGCAAATAACAATCTCCAAAAAATACCTCCTGAAGGGCCTGGCCCTGAACAGTGTATGTGCCCCCTTTAATATAGCACTGCTCACAGGTAGAGAGCACATAACAAACATTTAAAAATTATAAGGGACAGAAAACTAGCCAAAATGATGAAACGGAAGAATTATTCTCAAAGGAAATTCCAGGAAGAAGTGGCAGCTAAAGAATTGATCAAAACAGATATAAGTGACATAACTGAGGAAGAATTTAGAATAGTAGTCATAAAATTAATCGCTAGGCTTGAAAAAAGCATAGAAGACAGCAGAGACTCCATTGCTCAGAGATCAAGGATCTTAAAAATAGTCATGATGAATTTAAAAATGCAATAAACGAGATGCAAAATAAAATGGAAGCGGCCACAGAGCAGACTCAAGAGGCAGAGGGGAGAATAGGTGAATTAGAAGATAAAATTATGGAAAAAGAGAAAGCTAAGAAAAAGAGAGATAAAATGATGCAGGATCAAGAATGAAGAATTAGAGAGCTAAGTGACTCAATGAAATGGGAAAAAATCTATATCATGGGAATTGGAAGGAAGAGAGAGAAAGGGGCTGAAGGGGTATTTGAATAAATCATAGATGAGAACTTCCCAAGCCTGGGGAAGAAAACAGACATTGAAATCCAAGAGGCACAGAGAACTCCCCTCAGATGTAACTTGAATCGATCTTCTGTACCACATATCATAGTGAAACTGGCAAAATAGAACGATAAGGAGAGAATTCTGAAAGAAGCTAGGGACAAATGGGCCTTAACATACCAAGGTAGACACGTAAGGGTAATAGCAGACCTATCTCCTGAAACTTGGCAGACCAGAAAGGAGTGGCAGGAAATCTTCAATGTGATGAACAGGAAAAATATGCAGCCAAGAATCCTTTATCCAGCAAGTCTGTCATTAAAAATAGATGGAGACATAAAGGTTTTCAAAAATAAATGAAAATGAGAGAATTCATCACCACAAAACCAGCCCTACAAGAAATCCTAAGAGGGACTCTATGAGGGAAATGTTGCAAGGAATACAAGGTACCAGAGACACCACTACAAACATGAACTCTACAGAGAACACAATGAATCTAAATGCAGATTTTTCAGTAACAACACTGAATGTAAATGGACTGAATGCTCCAATCAAACGACAAAGGGTACCAGAATGGATCAAAAACCAAAATCCATCTATTTTCTGCCTACAGGAGACTCATTTTATTTTTTATTTTTTTTATAATACTTTATTGTCAAATTAGTTTCCATATAACACCACGTGCTTCTCCCCACAAGTGCCCCCCACCATGACCATCCCCCCTCC
>PISW01015794.1:0-15512 GCA_004023785.1 Mungos mungo
CCCGAGACCCCTTAGAACAAATGCTCTCAGAGTCCTAGAACAATGATTGACTACATCAATGAACTCATCTGTTGTCGGGAAAGGTGTAGATAAAGAGAAGCTCACATATGGTTGCTAATCACTGCCTTTTTTTGGGAATGGACAGTAGTCCTGAAGGCTAGAGCTGACATTTTGGGAGGTGAAGAAGGATGGTTGGAAATGAAGAGGGACCAGACTGAATATCCTAAAACATCGTACAATGTAGGAGGCTTTATCTTATGGCCAACAAGATGTCATCAGTGGTGTCTGAACAAAGTGCCATGAGAGATATGCATTTTGGAAAGATTCCTCGGGTGGCATAATCTCACTAAAACCTAGTTGCTCATATACATTCTCAAGGGGAGAGTTAAACCTGCAGCTAACAAAAATTAGGTCTCTAAAACCGGCCATCTGCAGATACATAGAGAGTGCTGGAATAAGGGAAAATGTAAGCTCTTCCAGATTATGTTCAATTCTTCCTCATGCAGAGACAGAAAAAGAAACTCAGATATGAATCCCACCGAAGCACTTCTACTTCAGTACTTCTCGTGGAAAATCTCCATAGAACTCTGTCACCACCATCACTCTACCACTCTTCCTATGCGTCAGATTACCTCTTATTTCCCAGTTCTTCCTTGTACTGAGATTGACCACAAGGCCATAGAGGACATTTATAAATCCTTCCTTCACTACACATTCTGTGTTCTCATTGGCCATAATCTCTGCTGGATGGGGTTCTTTCCATAGCAGTATCATGCAAACTTTCATTCCTAGGGAATCTCTACCCTCATTGGTCTTGCCTTCATTAGGTTGTGATAGTTTCCAGTAAGACTTATTATTAGATAAAATCCTAAGTGGCACCTAAAGAGTTCCCCAAAACTTCAGATATGATTCTATCTGCCCCATTTGTGTAGAGCAGCCCAGATTCTCCTAAGTAATCAATATCACCATCTCAGGCAGAGGGGAAACCCTTCTCTTGGTGTATCAGCTCACACAAGAACAGCAAAGTGTCTAGATGGTGAGCTCAACTTCCAGTTCAGTGAAACCATGGTCATGTAAAGCCATTCCCTGATGGAAGCACTCCTCCTTAAGAACTGTGAGACACTTCTTCTGCACCACTTTCAATTCTTCAGTTTCGTTTCTTATGTAGCCACAGCTTCAGTAACTGCACTGACTTCAATGAGTTTAGCAGAAGCTACCTGGTACACCTTACCTCAATTCTCCTGCACATGCTCCTTGTTTTCTGCTCTGGCACTTCTCTTACCTTATGAAACAGGATGTCATAGGGGAACTTTCTAAGTACTCATGTTTGTATGAGTATATGAGCCATGGAGTGAATTGTTGTAGAGATTGTATGGTATGGATTGAGGTTCATTTTTTTTTTTTTGCATATGGAAATCCAGTTTTTCCAGTACTGCTCATTGAAAGGATAATGTCCCATAAATTATCTTTGCATCTTTGTCAATAATCAGTGGACAAGGCTTGAGTGTATCTATTTCTGGACTCTATATACTATCCTATATTCTTATACTGATCAATAGTTTTAGAATTTCTTCAATACCATACTTTCCTGATTATTTTAATTAACAGTAAGTCTGGAAATGAGGCAATATGAATCCTTTTATTATTTTTAAAAATTTTTTAATGTTTTATTTATTTTTGAGAGAGAGAGAGAGATAGGGAGAGAGAGAGAGAGAGAGAGCGAGACAGCATGAGCAAGGGAGAGTCAGAGAGAGAGGGAGACACAGAATCCGAAGCAGGGTCCAGGCTCTGAGCTAGCTGTCATCACAGAGCCTGACGCGGGGCTGGAACCCACGAATCGTGAGATCATGACCTGAGCCGAAGCCGAACACTCAACCGACTGAGCCACCCAGTCGCCCCAATATGAATCTTTTTAGTTTGTTTACTTTTCCAAAATCACTTTTGATTTTTTAGTTTCTTTGTCTTAACATATAAATATTATAATCAGATTGCTAATTTGTATCCAAAAACTCCTGTGGGAATTTTGGTTGCAATTATACTCAATTTCTAAATCAATTTTGGAAGAGGTGACATCTTAACAATATTGAGTCTTCATTCCATGACCATTGTATATCTATTTTTTTCTTTGTCTTCTTTAATCACTATTGTGTAGTTTTCAAGATATGGTTCATTCATATATTGTTTAAGCTTTATACTTAAGTATTAAATGTTTTGGTGCTAGTGTTAATAGTCCTTTAAAGAGTTTTTCCACTTTATACATGCTTATTGTATGTGATATAAATATAATTTTAATATAGTAATGTTATATTTATACATAGAAATAAAACTTCATAATATATTGACTTTGTATCATATGTTATTACTAAGTTCGCTAATTCTTGAACCATTATGTTCTTTGGAATTTTCTAAATAGACAATCATGTTGTCTATGGACAGAGATGGTTTCATTTCTTACTTTCCACTCTATATACTTTTCATTTCTTTTCCTTGCCCTTTCTCACCACTTAGGACTTCAAATACAATGTTGAGTGGCAGTGATGAAAACAAACATTTTTACTTTGTTCCTGACCTTAGGGAGAAAGTATTCAAGCTCTCACCATCAAATATGATATTAGCTATAGTTTTCTAAAAGTTCCTCTTCCTTGAGGTTGAAGAAGTTTCCTTCTATATCCAGTTTGCTGATAGTTTTAATCACAAACTTGTTAAATTTTGAATTTTTTGTCAAAGGCTTTTTCTGCATTTGTTCAGATGATTCTTTTTTCCAAGTAAATCTCCCTTTTCAATAACAAAGGCTCACTTGGTAGCAATTGTACAATACACATATCCACAGAACTATAGTTTGGAATATTACCTTAATTAAATAGTTTCTTTGAGGTTTAACACCATGTTGTTTTTAATCATATGGCTTTTCCCATTTGTTTACTGATTAATCATTTAGATTTATTGGTTTTTGAATGTTGAATGAATAGCTTTTCATTCCCATAATAAACCTCACTTGATAGTGATGTATAATCCTTTTCATGTCCTGTTAATTCCGTTTGTATTATGAGGATTTTAGTGTCTATGTTCATGAGAAATATTTGTTTATAGTTTCCTTGTAATTTCTTTATCTTCTCTTGATATCAGGGCCTCAATAAAATGACTCGAGAAGTATTTCCTCCTCTTCTTAATACTGGGAGAATTGCATAGAATAGTATTCTTTCTTCCTTTCTTCCTTCATATTATTGACAAGTAAAGCCATCTGGAGTTTTCTTTTCAAAATGCTTTAACCTACAAATTCTATTTCATTAATAAAAACAATGACTCAGTTATCTATTCTTTGTGAGTAAGCTTTGGAAATTGTGTCTTTCAACAAATCTGTCCATTTAATCTAAGTTATAACATTCATGGGCATAAAATTATTCACAGTATCCCATTATTATTATTATTATTTGAATGGCTACATAACTTTGTAGTGACCTCTTATATATCTTTCCTAATATTTATATTTTGTGCTTTTTCTTTGTCTCTTCTTACTCATTCTGATTAAAAGCTATGTTATTGTATCTAGGTTTTCAAATAACCAACTTTTGTTTTCAATTTCTGTCTCATTTTTCTGTTTGAAAGTCATTGATTTCTGGGTTTTTTTGTTATTTCTTTTCTTGTGCTTGCTTTAAGATGCTCTTTTTCTCCTTATATCTGTAAGTTGGAAGCTGAGATCATTTATTTGGTAACTTCATTCATGTGTAATATAAGCATTCAATGCTATAATTTTCCCATAAGCACTGAGTTAGCTATATTCTATTAATTTTGATATGCATCCCTTCACTTTACTTTAATTCAAAATGTTTTCTAATTTCCCTTGTGATTTCCTATTTGACCTATAGGTTATTCAGAAATGTGTTGCTTATGTTCTAAGTATTTGAGATATGCCTACTTCATACCAAATGCAAAAATCATTTTCAGGTATACTGTAGATATAAATGTGAAAGGTTTCCAAAATACAATGAAACAGGGTAACTTGAGTGGCTCAGTCGGTTGAGTGTCTTACTTCACCTCAGGTCATGATCTCCCCGGTCATGAGTTCAAAACCCACATTGGACTTGGTGCTGTCAAGCTGTCAGTGCACAAAGCGCTTCAAATCTCTGCCCCCATTCTCTCTGCCCCTCTCCTCTTGCACTCTCCCAAATATAAAGAAATTTTAAAAAATTGAATAGAATATAAAATCTCAAGATGGTACAGAATATCTTTAGTGTGTTGTATTTAAAATAATTTTATTTGGGAGGAGGGCAAGATGGTAGGGAGTTCTGTACTTCCCACCTGCATCTATCAAACAAACAGACGCTAAAGCCAAAAGACACTGAACCACAAGAGTCTTGGAGGAAAAGAAACTGCATCCACTAAGAAGACAGCCTCATAGGTGCATGATTGCGAACTGGGGAAGATAAAAATGGGCTGGGACACCAAAGCACGGGGGGGGGGAGCCCCCTCTGTGGAGAGACAAAGGGAAAAGCGCAGCTGAAACTGCTCATAGAACTGTCCCTGGAGAAGAGAAAACCTCAACCTAGGATGGAGAGGGATCCTATCATCCCATCTCTAACTGCAGGGCATTTGAAGAGAGATACTATCTGTAACTGTGGAGGCTTCTTTGGGCTGGGTGCCTTGGTCCCAGAAATTCCCTCCAGTACAGAATGTATGCAAGGGACTCAATGGGCATCAGGAGAAACTGCTCCCCTACTCGATTCTTAGCTAGGAAGAGACCTGGCCTGGGCTTGCGGGATTACATTTCAGGTGGTATCATTACTGCACACCAAGTAAGAGCTGGAAACAAGGCTGGGAGCAGGATATTGAACCCTGCTAACCTTGGCTGTGCCTGGGGCACAGTGAGATTGGACCCAAAAGAGTGATTTGCAACGCTTGGTTCAAGAAGTGACTGGGGGGCTGTCATTTTTCTCCCCACAACCACTAAGGCGGGGCCTCAGGGAGTGGCCCACATGACCCACAGTGGAGGCTAGATCCCACTACACACAACACCATCTGTGTTGCATAGCTGGAAACAGACAGCCCCTCACCCAACACCAGCATTGATGCATTGCTGTGATTAACTCTAGATCAATTCTTGCTATTCAGATATATTCTCCCTTATCTCATTCTTATCTCTCTCCTCCACTGGGCTGGGTATTCTGGTTCTAGGTTTGCTTAAACAGTCATATCTAATCCATTATCTCGATACATATTCTACACCTTTCTCTTTCTGAAGTAATCAAACTATACACTTTCTCAGGGAAACATTATCTTGGTTTTTTTTTTTCTTCTCTCCTCACCTCCTGCCAAATTCTCCTTTTTCTCTTTCTTAATGAACCCTTTTAGTCTATCTGCCTGGTCAAAGTTCAATTTCTCTTTCTCCCCACCCCTGTCATTTCTTTCTTTGTATAAGCTCTTCCATCAGCTCTTCCTCCACACTGCTCTTTATTTGTAGCTGGGATCTCTGGTCTTATGCTTTCAAACGGCCCTTTGTCTTTTATTGTTGTTTTCCCTTAGGTTTGCTTGTATGTTCAAATTGTTTGTACGTTTGTGTGCTTTTCTTCCATGTTTGCTTGTCTGTCTGTTTTCCTTTCCAGGGCTACCTCAAGAAACAAGACAAAGGACACATGGTGAAGAATCCTAAATATCATTATGAGTAAGGAAATAAAATAATCAAAGGTTAAAAAAAAAAGATAGAGACCAAGGGACACCATTAATGGAACATTTCCTGAATGGACAGGCCTTGGAGAGTCAATGGGCCTCCTTTAATATAGCAATACTCACAGGTGCTTAGCACATAACAGGCCTTTAAAACTGATACGAGTGTAGTGCACGCGTGGGCGCACAGAAGCAGGGATGCAAGGATAAGGGAATGAGGAAAAGAAAAGAGAGTCAAAGGATGGGGACAGGAGGAACAACATGAGTGGTGCCCATATTGCCGCTTTATTTCTCACATGCAAGTAATTTTATACAAACAGCCACAGCTAAGAGAAGGGTTTTTTCTAGACAAAACTTTTTCTGCTCTCACAGTTATTGTTACAACATTTTCTTGGGAACTTTACACCCTCTTCTTATTGTTTTTCTAAGAGTGCCAAAGCGTGAAGGACATATGTACAGTAGCATTTCAACTCAAGAAGCTTGAAGGACATTGGTGCAATAACATCTTAACTCAAGTGAATTAACCTCTGAGGAACTGGCTCAGCTGCAAGGATTGTAAGGGCACAAGAGCTTTGCTCGATCACACTCTCCTTACTAGCTCCTTTCTGCTGCTTCCCACACAAGAGACAGAAAGCTAGCCAAAATGACAAAACAGAACTCTACTCTAAAGAAATTCCATGACCATCACCCCCTTCAGTATTCAATAGTCTCTCATGTTTTGTGTCCCTCTCTCTCCCGAACTCTCTTTCCCCCTTCCCCTCCCTATGGCCCTCTGTTAAGTTTCTCCTGTTAGACCTATGAGTACAAACATATGGGGGAGAGGATGGTCACAGAAGAGGGGCACTTTTGGGGAGATGCACTGGGTGTTATATGGAAACCAATTTGACAACAAACTATTATAAAACAACAATAACAACAACAAAGGAATTCCAGGATGAAGTCACAGCTACAGAATTGGTCAAAACAGATATAAGCAACATAACTGAGGAAGACTTCAGAACAATTGTCATAAAATTAATCGCTGGGCTTGAAAAAGGCCTGGAAAACATCAGAGAAGCTATTTCTATAAAGACTATAGACCTTAAAAATAGTTGTGATGAATTAGAAAATGCTATAAATGAGGTGTATAATAAAATGGAGGCAGCCACTGTACAGATTGAAGGGGCAGAGAGGAGAATAGGTGAATTAGAAGACACAGTTATAGAAAAAGAGGAAGCTGAGAAAAAGAGAGAGAAATTGATGCAGGAGCATGAAAGGAGAATCTGAAAACTGAGTGATACTGTCAAACGGAGCAATATCATAGGAACAAAATCACAGGAATTCCTGAAGAAGAAATAGAGAAAGGTGCTGAAGAGGTACTTGACCAAATCATAGCTGAGGACCTCCCCCAATCTGGGGAAGGAAACAGGCATTGAAATCCAAGAGGCACAGAGAACTCCCCACAGACATAACTTGAATCAATCTTCTACATGACATATCATAGTGAAACTGGCAAAATATAAGGACAAAGAGAGAATTCGAAAAGCAGCTATGGATAAAAGGGCCCTAACATACAAAGGGAGACCTATCAGAGTATTTGCAGACCTATCTACTGAAACTTGACAGGACAGGAAGAAATGGCAGGAAATCTTCAATGTGATGAACTGAAAAAAATATACAGCCAAGAAACCTTTATCCAGCAAGCCTGTCATTCAGAATAGGAGAGATAAAGGTTTTCCCAAATAAATAAAAATTGAGAGAATTCATCACCAGTAAACCAGCCCTACAAGAAATCCTAAGAGGGACACTATGAGGGAAATGTTGCAAGGAACCCAAGGTACCAGAGACACCACTACAAGCATGAATCCTACTGAGAACACAATTATTCTAAACCCATATTTTTCAATAATAACACTGAATGTAAATGGACTAAATGCTACAATCAAAAGACAAAGGGTAGCAGAATAGATTTTTTAAAAATCCATCTATTTGCAGTCTACAAGAGACCCATTTTACACCTGAAGACACCTTCAGATTGAAAGTAGGGGATAAAAAAATATCTATCATGCGACTGGAAGTCACAAAAAAGCTGAAATAGCCATACTTATATCAGACAAACTGAACTTTAAAGTTAAAGCAGTAACAAGGGATGAAGAAGAGCATTATATAATAATTACAGGGTCTATCCATCAGGAAGAGCTAACAATTATAAACATATACAACAAATGATGGAACATCCAAATACATAAAAAATTAATCACAAAAGGAAACAATCGTATTGATAAGAATGTGCTAATTGCAGGGGATTTCAATACTCCACTTACAGCAACGGATAGATCAACTAGACAGAAAATCATTAAGGAAACAATGGACCTGAGCAAGACATTGGAACAAATAGATTTGACAGTTATATTTAAAACTCTACATCCTGAGGCTATGGAATTCACTTACTTCTAGAGTGATCATGGTACATTCTCCAAGATAGATAACCTACTGGGTCATAAAGCAGCCCTCAATAAAGATAAAAGAATTGAGATCATAGCAGGCAGACTTTCAGATCACAATGATATGAGACTTGAAATTAATCACAGGAAAAAGCCTGAAAAACCTCCCAAAACATGGAGGTTAAAGATCACCCTACTAAAGAACAAATGAGCCAACAGGCAATTAGAGAAGACATTTGAAAATATATGGAAACAAATGAAAATGAAAATAAAACAATCCAAACTCTTTGAGATGCAGCATGGGCATTCCTGACAGGAAAACATCTTGCAATCCTTGCCTATTTCAAGAACCTAGAAAAAGCGCAAGTACAAAATCTAATAGTGCACCTAAAGGAACTTGAAGGAGAGCAGCAAAAGCACCCCAAATCCAGCAGAAGAAGAGAAATAATAAAGAGCAGAGCAGAAATAAACAATATAGAATCCAAAAAAGAACCCCAACAATTTAATAGATCAATGAAACCAAGAGTTGGTTTTTTTTTAATAAACAAAATTGAAAACCTCTAGCCAGACTTCTCAAAAAGAGAAGAGAAAGCACCCAAATAGACAAATGACAAATAAAAATGGATCTAACACAACCAATCCCTCAGAAATATAAGCAATTATCAGGGAATACTATGTAAAATTATATGCCAACAAATTGGACAACCTAAAAGAAATGGACAAATTCCTAAGTGCACATGCACTTCCAAAATTCAAATGGGAAGAGATAGAAAGCATGTATAGACCAATAACCAGTGAAGAAATAGAATCTGTTATCAAAAATCTCCCAAAGAATAAAAGCCCTGGGCCAGATGGCTTCCCTGGGAAATTCTACCAGACATTTAAATAAGAGTTAATACTCATTCTTCTCAATCTATTCAAAAATATAGAAATGGAAGGAAAATTTCCAGACTCATTCTATGAAGCCAGCATCACTTTGAATCCCAAACTGGACTGAGACCCAGCAAAAGAAGAGAACTACAGGCCAATATCCTTGATGAATACAGATGCAAAAGTACTCAACAAGATACTAGCAAATTGAATTCAACAGCATATAAAAAGAATTATCCACCATGATCAAGTGGGATTAATTCCTGGGTTACAGGATTGGTTCAATATTTGCAAATCATTCAAAGTGATATATCACATTAACGAAAGAAAAGATAAAAACCATATGATCCTATCGAGAGAAGCAGAAAAAGCATATGACAAAATACAACAACTTTTCTTAATAACAACCCTTGAGAAAGTCAGGATAGAAGGAACTTACTTCAACATCATATAAGCCACTTATGAAAAGCCCAGGCTAATATCATCCTCAATGGGGAAAAACTTGAGAGCTTTCCCCCTGAGATCAGGAACACGACAGGGATGTCCATTCTCACCACTGTTGTTTAATGTAGTGCTGGAAGTCCTAGCATCAGCAATCAGACAACAACACCAACAAAAAATAAATAAATAAAAGGCATTGGAATTGGAAAAGATGAAGTCAAACTTTCACTTTTTGCAGATGACATGATATCTACATGGAAAACCCAATGGATTCCATCAGGCGAGATCAGGCCCGTTCAGGGTGGTATGGCCGTAGAACCAATGGACTCCATCAGAAGCATACTAGAATTGATCCATTAATTCAGCAAAGTCACAGGGTACAAAATCAATGTACAGAACTCGGTTACATTTTTATACACCACTAATGAAACAACAAAAAGAGAAATCAAGGAACTGATCTCATTCAGAATTGCACAAAAAACTTCAAATACCTAGGAATAAACCTAACCAAAGAGGTAAAAGATCTGTGTGATGAAAACTATAGAAAACTTATGAAGGGAATTGAAAAAGTCACAAAGAAAGGGAAACACATTCCATGCTATGGATAAGAATAAACTTTGTTAAATTGTCATTATTACCCAAAGCAATTTACACATTCAATGCAATCCCTATCAAAATTACACCAGCATTCTTCTCAAAGCTAGAACAAATAATCCTAAAATTTGCACGGAACCACAAAAGACTCCAAATAGATAAACTAATATTGAAGAAGAAAACCAAAATAAGAGGCATCATAATCCTAGACTTTAGTCTCTACTACAAAGCTCAATCATAACGTACCTGCCTAAGCAAGTTCTGTGTTTCTCATGAGATCATTCTCTGATCACTAAA
The DNA here is from genome assembly GCA_004023785.1 of Mungos mungo. Classification (NCBI taxonomy): domain Eukaryota; kingdom Metazoa; phylum Chordata; class Mammalia; order Carnivora; family Herpestidae; genus Mungos; species Mungos mungo. The sequence continues at coordinate 10,287 of PISW01015794.1, forward strand.
AACAATCTTAGCATTGATTGACTATCATATTCTCAATAAATATAGGACTGTGGAGTTGTTTGGGTGTGACAGTTATTATAAGCTATTGTCCCCTGCTCCCTTTCTCTTTTAAAGCAGACTTATATGAGCTTATCTCTTCTCCTGCGCACCGTTATGGATAGCGGCAAATAGGTAACCAATGGAATGGGGGTAAAATTGCAAATGACAACTCGGATACAGGGCTGGTATCCAAAATCTATAAGGAACTCACCAAACTCCACACCTGAAAATCAATCCAGTGACGAAATGGGCAGAAGATATGAATAGACACTTCTCCAAAGAGGACATCCAGATGGCCAAGACACATGAAACGATGTTCAGCATCACTCATCACCTGGGAAATACAAATCCAAACCACACCAAGATACCACCTCACACCAGTCAGAGTGGCTAAAACGAACAAATCAAGAGACTATAGATGCTAGCGAGGATGTGGAGAAATCTGCACCCTCCTACACTGTTAGTGGAAATGTAAACTGGAGCAGTCCTCTGGAAAAGAGTGTAGAAGTTCCTCAAAAAATTAACAATAGAACTCCCCTATGGCCCAGAAATAACACTGCTAGGGATTTACTCAAGGGATAAAAGAGTGCTGATCAATAGAAGCACATGTACCCCAATGTTTATAGCAGCACTGTCAACAATAGCCAAATCATGGAAAGAGCCTAATAGTCCACCGGCTGATGAATGGTTCAAGAAGATGCTGTTTATATATTCAGTGGAATACTACATGGCAATGAGAAAGAATGAAATCTGGCCATTCAGAGCAACATGGATGGAACTCAAGGATGTCATGCCAAGTGAAATAAGTAAGGCAGAAGAGGACAGATACCTTATGTTTTCATTCATAAGTGGGACAGGAGAAACTTAATAGAGGACTAGGGGGAGGAAAAGGGGGGAAAATAATTGAGGAGAGGGAGGAATGCAAACCATGAGAGACTCTTGAATACTGAAAACAAACTTTAGGCTGATGGGAGAGGGGGACACAAGGAAAGGGGTGGTAGACATGAAGGAAGGCACTTGTAGGGATGAGCACTGGGGATTATGTGGAAACCAACTTGACAATAAACTATAAAAGAATAAAATAAAAAATGAAATAAATTCATTTATAAGTAATTAAAATTATAATTATAAAGAGTATTGGCTAAAAGCTCAACATTCAGCATTTTCAAAAAATTCCATAATCTAAAGACACCATTAAGTCACTAAAAGATACCATTAGGGGTAAGAAATCAAGTCACAAATTGCAAGATATTTGTGGAGTGGTTTCATCAAAATAGCAACCTAAGTCATTCCCAACTACAGTTCTCTCACGAGAAGACCACACTTTCCACTGACAAGACACCATGTGAAAATACCAAACATGAAACTGAGGCTTAAGTAACACCCTGGACCACCAAGACCAAGAAGGACCACATTAGAAGAAGACGAATAGATAAATTCACTGTTATAGTTGGAGACTTCAACACCCATCCCTCAGAAATGGACAGAGCCAGCAGGTAGAAAATCAGTAGATATATAGTTGAACTCAACAACACCACCAATCAACTGGATAAAATGGACATCTACTGACTACTTCATTCGACAATAGCACAATACATATTCCCCTCAAGCTCATCAGTCATTCTGTCCACAAAACACACTTTAACCAATTTAAAACAATAGACACCATACAATGTCTGCTGTCACACCACAGCGGAATTAAACTAGAATTCAAAAACATAAAGATAGCTAGAAAAGTGCCCAAAAACATAGTGACTAAGCAACCCTCATAAGAAGGTCAAAGAAGAAATCTCAAATTTATTTTGTAAATATTTAAAAATTTAAAAAAATATCAAAAGCAGTGCTTAATGGGAAATTTACAACATCAAAAGCTTATAAGAGGCATAAAGTGGAAATCAACTTACATTCACATTTGTTACATCAGACTTATCAGATTCTAGCCTCAGCATAGACAAGAAAACAATTCATGCAAAGCCACATCTTGTCATAAACGGAGCATGTCACCACTTATTCCTCCCTTGTGTTTTGTCAACCTTTTCCAAATCTAACCCTGCTTATATAAAGAACTTACCCTCATTAAAATGTTCTTAAGGCTTGTTCATCCAATATATGCACAAACTTTTTATACCCAATTTGAAGGTGTGCAAAGGGGAAAGAGAACACTGGGAGAGCAAAAGGTTGACACCATGTCTTAAAGGAATCAGCCAGACGTAAATAAAATTGAGGACCCTAAATATGGCTTAGACTCCTAAGGTACCATGTTAGAGAAAAACTTCACATATTCAAAATGGCCTTAAAAATTGCCTTGCAACTTTAAATACCCCACTTACATCAGTGGACAGGTCATCATCCAAATGGAGAAAAAAAAAAAACAACAATGACGTTGAGTGACACATTGAACCAGAAGGATTTAACAGATTTATTCCATCCTAAAACAGCAGAATATTTCTTCTTTTCAAGTGCCCACAGAACAGTCTCCAGAATAGGTCATATATTAGTCCACAAAATAAGGCTCAACGAATTAAAAGATTGAAGTCATACCATGCATCTTTTCTGACCACAGTGTTATGACCTAGAAATCAACTGCAAGAGAAAAAAAAATCTAGAAAAAACACAAATACATGGAGGGTAATAACATGCTATTAAACAATGGATGGGTCAACCAAGAAATCAAAGAAAAAATTAAAAAGTACAAGTTAATAAATGAAATGAAAATACAATCATCCAAAGCCTTTCAGTTGCAGAAAAAGGAGTTTTAAGAGGAAAGTGTGTGGCAATACAGGCTTCCCTCTAAAAGGAAGAAAAATCTCAAATAAACATCCAAAGCGTACACCTAAAGGAGTTAGAAAAGAAAATTAAACACCAAAAAGGAGAAAATAATAAAGATTAGAGCAGAAATAACTGATAAAGAAACTAAAAATTAATAGAGCATACAATTAAATCTGGAGCTAGTCCTTTGAATGCATCACAAGTAAGAAAAGAATAAAGATTAGAGGAGAAATAACTGATATCATAATTAAAAAATCAATGAAACATATCGGTGAAATCAGGAGCTCACTCTTTAAAAAGATCAACAAAATTGATAAACCCCTAGCCAGACTGAGAGAGAGAGAGAGAGAAGACTCAAATAAACACACAGCTTTTTGGTGAATAAATCACTGACAAAGCTTCAAAGAATATCCAACAGGGAAAAGACAAGCTCTTCAAAAATGGTGTTGGGAAAACAGGACAGCAACATGCAAACGAGTGAAACTGGACCACTTTATACACAGTACACAAAAATAAATTTAAAATGGATGAAACCCCTAATTGTAAGACAGGAAGCCTTCAAAATTGTTGAGGAAGAAGCAGTCTCTTTGATCTTGGGCACAGTAACTTCTTACTCTACACGTCTCTGGGGACAAGGGAAACATTAGCAAAAATGAACTATTGGGACCTCATCAAAATAAAAAGCTTCTGCTCAGCAAAGGATACAATCAGCAAAACTAAAAGGCAACCGATGGAATGGGAGGATATATTTGCAAACAACATATCAGATAAAGGGTTAGTATCCAAAATCTATAAAGAACTTATCAAACTCAACACCGAGAAAACAAATAATCCAGTGACAAAATGGGCTAAAGACATGAACATACACTTCTCCAAAGAAGACATCCAGGTGGCCAACGGACACATGAAATGATGCTCAACATCACTCATCGTTAGGGAAATACAAATCAAAACCACAATGAGATACCAGCTCACTCCTGTCCAAATCTTTAACAATAACAACTCAGGGAGAAACAGATGTTGACGAGGATACAGAAAAAGAGAAACTCTTTTGCACTACTGGTGGGAATGCAAACTGGTGCAGCCATTCTAGAAAACAGTATGGAGGTGCCTCAAAAAATTAAAAATAGAACTACCCAACGAACCCAAAATTGTACTTCGGGGTGTTTATCCAAGAGATACATGTATGCTGTTTTGAAGGGGCCCATGCACCCCAATGTTTATAGCAGCACCATCAACAATAGCCAAAGTATGGAAAGAGCTCAAATGTCCATTGATGCATAAATGATAAAGAAGTGGTGTGTGTGCGTGTGTGTTGTGTAACAATGGAATATTACTTGCAATGAAAAGAATGAAATGTTGCCATTTGCAACTAGAGGATGGAACTAGAAGGTATTATGCTAAGCGAATTTGTCAGAGAAAGACAAATATCATATAGCTTCACATACATGAGGACTTTAAGATAAAAAGCAGATGAACATAAGAAAGGGAAGCAAATATAAAATAAAATCAGGGAGAGGGACAAAAGCATAAGTGACTCTTCAGTATGGAGAACAAACAGAGGGTTTCTTGAGGGATTGTGGGAGGGGGCAGAATGAGCTAAATAGGTAAGGGACATTAAGGAAACTACTCCTGAAATCACTGTTGGAAGATACACTAACTAATTTGGATAAAAATTAAATACAAATTTTAAAAATAAATAAACAAAAAAATTACTGATAAAACCTACAGATTTTATAATTCTACCTAATATTAACTAAGTAAAGCAGAGCAGACAAAAATAAATAAATAAGTTGAGGTAGCATGTTAGAGGGAAAACTTCACATATTCAAAATTATCGTGAAAATTCCCTTTCCATTTTGAGTTTATTTTTGTGAATGGTGTCAGAAAGTGGTCTAGGTATCCAGAGGCGCAGGGACCTTCACAGCCACGCGCGGCACCGCCGGGCAAGGCAGGAGAGAGACCAGGGGAAGAGAAGTAGAGACTGAATCACTCACAGGGCAATCCCTGCAGAGGATTTAGCCCCCAGGACTGAGGGCCGCTGAACGCTGAGAGAGAGACCCGTCCCTTCAGCTGGGGCCTTCAGTCGGACCAGGCAGCTCACCGACTTCAGGTGGAGCCGGGGGAGAACTCTGACTTCACAAACCCCCTATCTGCCCCAACCAGAAAGCTGCCCACCTGCGGACGATTGTAACTGTGGTGGCAATATTGAGGGTGCAGGCGAGGACTTAGAACCGGGCGGAACTTGGAAAACAGAAACAATTAGATCCGCCCGAGGCACAAGAAGGTTGGACTCCAGAGAGTGGCTGGAGCGCATGGTCTGAGGGGGACTTGGGGCGCCCGTCGCCATTCCTCTCCCCGCATCCACCAAGGCGGGGCCTCAGAGAGCAGCCCTTGGGACCCGACCCACCTGCACCA
>PISW01015795.1:0-15504 GCA_004023785.1 Mungos mungo
ACACACAGAGCTACGTGTGCACACGTACACACACGCACACCTTCAGACTCCGAAGAGGCCCCGTCCCGGGTACCTGACCAGTGAGCGCCCCGGAGGCGCGGCTCCTGGCAACGGAGCCTGAAAGCGCGTCCACAGTACCTTCCAGGGAGCCACGGAGGACCACGGACCCCGTTCCCGCGGACGTGGTGGCGCTCCCGTCTCCCTGCAGCGCTGACAACTCCCTAAATCGTTCCTCAGCCGGAGGGGCGTTATCTGCTCTGCGGGATTCCGCCAGGTGCTCCTCCTTCTCTCCAAAAAGCAGCTCCTGTCGGCCGACCGAGTGAGGAGGCGGATCCGTGACGGACGGCTGGCGGGGAGCGGGACTGGGTCCCCCGAGCTCGGCCTCCACGGGCCGCCATGCTGCCCGAGAGAGTTTAGTTCAGAGACCGACACCTCCTGGGCAGGTGCCTGTTCAGGCACCTCACGGTGCCTTCCTTTGGAAGTTAGGGGCAGGCACCTGTCAGTTTATTTGCTTGAGACCTTCCGACGGGAACTGACTCAGCATCTCTGCTTTGAGCCGTCGGCTCCAGGCTCCAGGGGAGGGGCCGCAGGAGGGGCAGAGAACGGCAAATGCGGAGCCTCCTGGGGATTCAGGCGGTTGTCTACCAGGCGCAGGGTCTGCGGTGCGGGCGGGGGCGGGGGGCGGGGGGAGGGCTGCGCGCACCTGCTGTGCCCGTGCAGGGGTGAGCACAAGGGCGGCGCTGGGCCTTCCTCTCCGGCAAATGCTTGATGACCAGGAAGGGAAGCTGCATGCACGAGGGACCCCCGGGGAGCAAACCGCATTCTCCTCCGGGTTTGACATCCGCCGCCTCCGACACTCCATGCCTTGGGCGCGAAGTGACAGGCCTGCTGGAGAGCCCGTGAGCCCCAGAAGGGCACAGCAACCCCTAGAAACCGGGAGAAATAACCCTCGCCCGCCCTGTTTCGAGGCACACAGGAGACCCCTCGGCCCCGGGCCACCCTGGAGAGTGAGCTGCAGAGCCGGGAAATCAGCAGACTCTCCCCCGTTAATGTGGAGACGAAAACAGTTATGCTGAGCAGACATATTTCCCGCTGGAAGTCGGCAGTAATTGATTTTTAAAGCTCCTGTAGAAAATGCCATCTTTCCCGTCCGTTTCTTTGTTGTTAAAACTCTGCTCCGTGTGAGCACGTTTCTGATCCTTCCCCTTCCGTGTCCTCGCAGTAACTAACACTTTTGTCGGGTTCTCTTGCCAGGACGCACCCTCAGATTTCTGCACCTGAACCTTGAGTTGTGGGCAGCGGGGCCCCGTGAGCCGGCCGGAGCGAGAAAGTCAGAGCCTGTCTTCGCCAAACGGCAGGGAGACAACGGGAGCGGCCGCCTGGCGACTGATCAGCCCAGAGGAAGCTCCGCTCGCCCGTGTCTCCTGCAAAAGGAAACAGGCTGCGTCTTCTGAGCGCGTGTGTCACCGGCTCTTGGGGACCCCAGCCTGGAACGACGTGGTTGATCTCGACGCGTCCTTGAGACTAAGCCCTGTGGTTATGATGGCCACGCGTGTGATGTGGTCCCTGTGGGCGTCCTCTGGCTGGGGTGTGAGTGTCTCTGGACTGCGCGTGACAGCGGGGTGAGGGCGTGTCGCCTGTGGTCACCGTCATCTGGTCCCAGCGTCCAGCTGAGGGTGCGAGCGGCTCCCGGGGTAACGGAGGCCGCGGGGTGCGTGGGGGGCCTGCATCCTTCTCGCGGAGCTCCAACCGGGGTGAAAATCAGGGACGGTCCACATGCAGACTACCGCCTTGTGAGCACAGCAGCGGAAGCCCAGGAGCTGCGTGTTCGCCGTGGGAGGTGTGCGCCGGGGTGGCCGCTGAGCTCACCCGTGTTTGGAGAGCGTCCCGACCGGAGGTCATACACCCGCGTTGTGCAGCGTCTTCACGGTGCCCGGTCTGTGGGGTGAGTTTCTGTGCGTGGGGGCTGCCGGACGGGTCTTCCTGGGACCCTCGTGCCCAAGGGCCTCTCCTCTGCTGCTGTCTGTCAAATCCCACTCAGCACAGCCGTGACACAGACACACGGAACCACCTGCCGTCTCCAGCCAGCCGTTGGGAGGGGAGACCACAGTGCCGTGGGCCCAGGGGCTGGAGGGCGGGCCCAGGCGAGCGGAAGGGCGTGTGTCGTTTGGAAGCCCGAGTGCAGGGTGGAGCTGAGTTGGTGGGGGGTGGGGTCTGTCTCCCGGTGGCGTGGTGCCCATCCCTGCAGAGCTGACAGTGACTCGGGCGGGAACAGGTGCAGGGGAGCGGCGGCACGGTCCAGGTGGAGATGGTGCCCCGTGCCGGGTGCACCCTCAGGTCGCGCTGACCCACGTCCAGGGAGGGTGTCGTCCCCCGACGCCGGGCTGTGAGCGGCGCGGACGGAGACACGCCGGCCTGGAGGGAGGGCTGTTCCCCCGCTCCGTGGCCACGGGGGGAGGAGCTGGCTGCTGGCGCCGGGCAGAGCCTCCGCGGCGTCTGGCCGGGCGGGCTGCAAAGCCTTTTCCGCTTCTAGTTTAAGAAGGTGACATGGAAAATAAGCCTCCGTTTCTTTTTAAACTCATAAAGAGAAAAATCTTTTCAGATTTCCTCTACCATGACACCAAGTCCAAATGGGAGGTGGCGGGGCGCTAAATGATAAACCAGAGGCTTTGTGGGCTGCCTGCGACCCTAACCCCACTCGGGGCAGCGCACGGTCAGTACCTTCTCTCCGGCCGGCAGGGAAGGGCAGAGGAGAGCGTCCGGTGCTGCAGATCGCTGTGATTTGTGTGGCATTAAGTGGCAAGATGGCAAACGGGAGCAGCTGGCCCAAAGCTCAGGGGCGCCCGCACCCGGCATGGGGCAGGTGGGACCTGGCCCGGGTGAGTGAGTCTGGTCCTTTAGAGAGGGCGCTGGGTGGGTAAGCGTGGGGGCGAGAGCAAGCTGCTGCCAGCCTTCCCAAAGAGACGGGCACTTCTGGGACCTAAGCCCAGCGGCACCAGGACAAGCCGCCACCACAGGCAGGCCTCCAGGCTTGAGCAGGCTGGCAAGGGCGAGGGGCACTGAGTGGGAGGGAGCTGCCCCTATAGGAGGGACGTAAGGGCTGGGCCCGCACACGCCGCGGGAGCACGTGGCTGGGAGGACAGGGAGGAGCCATGGAGGCCCCCGGCTGTGCCCTGAACTCCGACGGCCAGCGGGAGGGAGGCGGCCAGCAGGAGGGAGGCGGCCAGCGGGAGGAAGGCAGCCAGCGGGACGGCGGTGCGCTCTGCCCACTTCGAGGGCTGGCTCTGGGTCTGGAGTGACAGTGCCCTCCTGCCCGGTGCCCCTGCGGCCACGCTGAGTCGGCAGGTGTGGTGACACTGGCGCAGGCTGGGTGGAACCAGGTCGGTGTGTGGACAGAAAGCGGGTGGAGCAGGGAAGGGGCCTGCAGGGGAGGGGCCGCTCCCCAAGGGGGGCCCCGCAGGGGGTGGGTGCCATTGGGGTGCGGCGGGAGGGCCCCGGGAGCTGGGGGCCGGGCCTCGCCTGGGAGAGGGCGGGCACCTGGGGAGGCGGCATTGCCCTGAGGCGGGCTCAGAGCCGGGATGGGGGAAGGGCCGTGCTGTGAGGCCCGGGTCCCCGGGAGACCTGCCCACCCGGGCTTGGCCGAGGGCACCCCCACCGGTGTGGGCCGCAGGGGCTCTCCTCCCCCCTTGCCCTTCCTTCAGCCTCCGTCGTCTGCCTGCTGGGGGCCAGGGGGCCTCCCCTTATCCAGCTCCAGTGGGAGAGATCCCGGAAGCCCCTGCCCACTTGAGGCTCTGCACTCAGGGCTCCCGTGTGGCGGGACAGCACCCCTGCTCTGGGACCAGCCGGCATGTGGCGGGGAGGGTTTTCAGCCTTTGTTCCTGAGGAAGCAGGAGGCGTGCCTGTCCTCAGGTGGAGCCCCAGAGCTTTGAGAAGGGTGACGGCCGGTCCACGGGAAACCTGGCCGGGCTGTGGCGCCATGACTGAGCCAACCCCAGTGTAGGTGTGCTGTCGCTGACTGCACACAGCTGGTCACCCTCCCCGCTGTGGGTGGGCCTCATCCAATCAGGCGAGGGCCTTAAGAGCAAACGCTGAGGTTTCTCAGAGCAGGAATTACGCCTCAAGCCTGCAGCGTCGGATCCAGCCTGAGCCTCCGGCTGCCCTGCAGCCTTCTCATTGCTGAACCCCTCTCTCCACGGAATGAGGGGCGATCAGTACGGGCCCGGTGCAGCCGCGGTGTGGGTACACGCACATGCGTGCCCCCGCTTCGGTGGTGTCTCTCTAGGTCACCCTCACTGATGAGACGACGCTCATAACAACGCACGCGAGCACAGATCAGCCTTCTCTTCGTCTGTCTTGGCACAGGGTCGGGAGCCTTCAGCGTCCACTGCCCGGACGTCCCACGGAGTGAGCCTAGTCCGGGACCCGGAGCGCGGGGGCGGGGGCGGCGGTGGGCCGAGACGCCCGTCACCTGCTCTGGAACCACGTGACCCTGCTGCTTCCTTGTGCGGGAGAATTATCAGAAGTGAAATTCTTAATTCCGAGAACAAACTGATAAACAAATAGATTGTTTGGATGCTGTCGAGTCCAGTTCGCTCACTTCTTAATTTATTTCCCAGAAGCTGCCTCTGGGGAAGTTTATTGAGCTGGGACTCAAGTCATTTAATTTTTTCCCAGGCTATTTTTGCAGTTGAAAACTCAGATTTCACAATAAAGTGGACATTTATTTAATTTCTATTGGGTGGCCCCACTATAGCTTACTGGTGGAATCTCTTCCTTCAGGGAGAGGAACAGACCGCTTCTCCTGTGAGCGGTTGTGGGCGGCGTGCTCGGGCCAGGGGCCCCGCGAGGGCGAGTTTCAGCCTTTAAGACTGAGCATGTAGTTATCAATGCACCTGCTTCTTTTACAAAACTTTTTACTGTTTATTTTTGGGAGAGATGGACAGACAGACAGAGCACGAGTGAGGGAAGGGTTGAGAGAGGGAGACAGAATCCGAAGCAGATTCCAGGTTCTGAGCTCTCAGCACAGAGCCCAATGTGGGGCTCGAACCCACGAACCGTGAGATCATGACCTGAGCCAAAACCAGGAGTCTGACGCCTGACTGAACCCCCCCCACGCGCCCCCGGAGTTCTGTGTCTAAAGCAGCCAGCGCTGTGCCCCGCACGACACGGACGGGCACTTGCCGTGAGGGCTTGAGGCCCATCATCACAGCCCAGGTGCCGGTGAGATCTGTTTTTAAGTCTGGAAATTAGAGTGAAAGGTTCGTGGCTCAGGTCTCAGGCAGTGATTCGAAGCCCGGGTGGAGCTGGGAGCCCCGCACAGGCCGTGATAGAGGGTCAGCCCCCGCCTGCCTTCCCCAGGTGACCCAAAAAAGCCACCGGCTCCGAGCGACCTGTTCTCAATAACGTCGCGCAGACAGAACCAAAGTAGGTCAGAGGAACAGCAGAGAGAAATCCGCATGTTTGAGAAGCTTTCCTCCCAGGACGACAGGAGGGAGGTGCTGAGATCACAGGGCGCTCCTCGTGTGCGGAGGACCCGGCGGTCCCCTTGAGGCGCCCCTGCAGGCACCCCGCGTGCCCCCTGTGACCCTGTCCCGTCCGTGTGTCCGTCCTCGGCTGTTCTCACCGGGTTCTCAGAAGAGAAACAGTTTTGATTAGGAAGGGCCTCGAATGTAGGCCAATTCTGGGGTCAGTGCAAGAGCCCCGGTCTGCGGGCTCCGCCCCGGAGGGATAGGGCCCGGGCCGCAGGCCCCGCACCGAGCCCCCCTCCCTGAGCTCCCGCCAGCCCCGCCAGGACGCGGAGAGGGACGCAGCCTGTCCCCACCGCCTGCTCTGCCAGCACGGGCTTTCCTGCAGCAGGTGCAGGGGCTCCCGATGCTCCTCCGTGAGGCAGCGGTGTCAGTCACTAGCCAGGGCAAGGGGCCCCAGCTCCACAGCCCCTGGGCGCCCCCATCCCGCCAGAGGTTCAGGGACCAGGGAGCGTCCTCAGAGACCGAGAGATTCTATCGGGCGGTCCTTCCTGTCCAGCAAGGACAAGCACACTTGGGCTCGTGGAGATTTATGGGCCATAGAAGCCCTCACGCACCCTCAGGGGCGCCCGGGACGGCCACGTGACGCGTCGCAGCGGAGCGCGGGCGGGAGATGCCGCTCTGCTTCCCAGCTGCCGTTTAACCTCGGGCCGAATTGTCTGCATCGCCGCTGAGCAGTGTGAAGGCGTCACCATTCAGCCGGGTGCCCGCTGGAGGACAAGCAGAGGGCTCCGCGGAGAAACGGGCGTCACACGACAGTGGCCCCGAGTCGGGGATAAATGGGAACCAGGCGCGAGTCTCCGGAGTGCCATCGATCCTCCGGCAACAAAGACAGAGCACAGACGGTCCCCTCAGAGGTGACCTGCCTGACTTAGCCTGGAATTTAGACTCTCCCACGGCACGTCCATCGCCAAAGGAGGGGTCCACGTGCGGCTGCGTCCCCCCATCTGGCCGAGGCAGCAGGGCATGGGGGGCGGGGAGGGAGAGCGTGGTAGGGGCCGGGCGCTGCCCCCCCACCGTGGGAGCAAGGGACACTTCGGGGGACACAGAGACGCAGGGCACTCACCCTCAGGCTGTGGCGTACGTGGTAGCCACGCGGGGTCAAGTGCAGACGACACCCCAAGGCCAGTGCGGGGCCTACTGACCACGTGGGTGAAGGACCTGACGTGAGAGGCCCCAGGGAAAGACCCCGGTCCACGGCTGCCTTCTCTTACGGAAGTCAGGCTGGAGGGGCCTGAGGTCACGGACTGGGGGTGGGGGCTGCCACGGGCTGGAGGGGACAGTGAGGCCAGCGTGAGGCGGGGGGCGGGGTGGGGACCGCCAGGCACTGGCTCTGGGATACCCCCTCCCTGCAAAGCGGAAGCAGGGAGGACAGATGGCCGGTCAGGGCTGTGGAGGGGCATTCGGAGCCCCGGGAGGGAGGGGCCTCGGGCTGCAGCAGGTGCCCCCAAGGCGTGCAGTGAGCCGGGGGCAGCAGGCTCCCAGAGCTGTGCTCACTCTCGAAGAAGGAGCTTCGGCCAGTGAGGGCACATCCAGGTGACGCGCCCCAGGCAGGTCTGTCCGGCCGAACTCTGCTCTCAGGAGCCCGGGGCCCAGCCTGGGGGAGTGGGGAGAGTGGGCGCTGAGTGAGGGAGAGCGGGCGCCCCGTAGGGCTGAGTGGGGGAGAGTGAGAGGGCTGAGTGGGGAGAGCGGGCGTCCCGCGGGGCTGAGTGGGAGGGCCGAGTGGGGGAGAGCGGGCGTCCAGAGGGAGGTTGCTCTCAGCAGGCTGCTGTCCTGTGAGCACCTCTGGACCCCAGCTTGTTTTAAGCCAATAGAACTCAGGGCGAGTGGGTTGTTCAGTACGTTAAGTGTTTAAGTGTCCGGGCTTCGCTCAGGACATGATCTCACATGATCTCACGGTTAGTGGGTTCAAGCCCCACATCGGGGTCTGTGCTGGCAGATCAGAGCCTGGAGGTGCTTCAGATTCTGTTTCCCTCTATCTCTGCCCACCCATCCCTCTCTCTCTCTCTCTCTCAAAAATAAACATTAAAATTAAAAAAAAAAAAACAATAACAAAGCGAAACCACGGAGACAAACCCAAATTTAGGCAACACGTTCCTCCTCTGTGCCCCGCGGTCACTGATTTTGAGTCAGATCATGTCACCGAAAGTTTATATGCTGCATGCCAAAACGTACATGCACACATCTATGTAGACGCACACGTACACACACACGTACACACACACACACACGCACGCACACGCACACACACACATGCACACGCACGCACACACACACACACACGCACACACACAGTATATATGCAAAATCTCTTCCTCAAAATGACCCTAAAAAGTAGGACTCGCAACTGCCACCTGGGAGGGGGGGGTACAAGAAAGCCCCAGATCTCGCGAGAGTAACCCAAGACCCCAGAACTGGCATCGAAAAGGCAGAATTAAAAGTGAGCCGCTGTTGGATCTCTAGGGAACGTTTGCCCAAGACGACAGAGGTCATGTCCCCTGGGAAATCAGGGTGCGCGTCCAGGGTGGGGGCAAGTTTGTGAACAGACATGGGGGCTCCTCGCAGGGACCTGCAGGCTCCGTCTTTGTCTTCCGGGCAGAATGAGGGGTGGCCGTGCGGCCGGAGAGAAGGGTCCCGCCCGGGCTCTGTCTAACTGCAGGGAGGCCGCCTCAGGACAGTGGGGGGCTGGGCTTCCCCGTTCAGACCCCTTCCCCCAGTCAGGGACCATCCACCCCATTCCATGTCCTGCCCGCAAGGGTCTGCCTCACCCAGGGCCCCTGCAGGTGGTAACTGAGCTGTGGTGACAGCATGCCAAGGCGGGGCCCTTTTGGGGGCCCATGGACGGGTCCACTGAGGTTAAGGGGCAGGTACTCTGGGCCACAGAAGTGTTTGGTGCCCCCAGGACCCTGCTGTCGAGGTGGACCCCTTCTCCCAAGCCCGAGGGCATCACACCAAGCTCGCTGTGTCAGGGGGACGGGGAAGGACACTGCCGGCCAGAAGAGCATCACACTGTGATAGATTCTCAGCCCTGTGACGACTCAGGGTCCCTCCACGCTGACCACAGCCTCAGCCGGCGACGTGCAGTGTGAGGGGCTGTGAGCAAAGCTGGCGCAGGCAGGAGCCCTGCTTGCTGTCCTCTTCCTTCGCTCCGTGTTCCCACCACATGCTGGGGACAGGGGACGCCTGGAAGAAAGGCATTATAATCCCGTGGAAACCATCTCACCTCCAGACAAGTGAGTGAGTCCAGCCGAGACCAGTAGAGCCACCAGAGACCCGTGACTCGTGAGCCAGATAAATGTTTGTGTTTCAGGCCGCTGCACACAGGGGTCATTTGTTACGCAGCAGGTGCCGTGCACCTGCACCCTCTGAACCGAGAGCTGCAAACACAGGCCCAAGGGGTGCTCCCGCGGAGGCCGGGTGCTAGCTGAGGCCAGAAGGGCTGCCCCAGAGACCTGCCTGTGGGCACCGTGGAGCCATGGACCCCGCCAAGCCCTGCCTCCGACAAAGCTCACTGCAGAAAGGGCCAGAGAGCCGCCCGCTAGCTTTGGCTGCCACACACGCCCTCGTGGTGCTCAGGGAGCGACTCTGTCCCTGTTTTGTGGCTTGAATGATCACACCGTGTGCTTCATGGGGGAGGAATAGCCACCGGAGCGGATGTGCTCCCTTCTCAGAAATGAGAGTGGCATCTTCCTGGGAGCAAACCGTGCGTCTGGGGCAGAATGAATCACAGTCATGAGTCTCGGGAAGGCAAAGCCTGATTTTTCTTTCTGGAACGGACTGTCTCATCTCACCATAAATGCCCCTGCATGATCTGACATGCGTTTACAACACGGCGATATAATAATCAATACTAAAAAGATAAAACGATGCATTTGGACAGTGATGAGCATTGGTGGAATTAAATCAAACAAAAATCTGAAACAGAAACAGACACTGACTTCCCGTTATTTGAACTAAGGAAATATTCATTTCTGTAAACATTTTTTTAAAAGGTTTCATCCAGTTATTTTGGGACCTCAATTACTCTTGAAAATGAGACAAGCTGGAAATTTGAAACAGCTTTCTTTTAACTCTTCGGTGCCAGAAGAAAACATAAAAATGACTTTATTTTAATGAGTAAAATTTACATATACTATTGACCTTGCGTGAAACCTCACATTATGTGAAATAATCCACACGCCGTATCAGCTGAAGTGCATTTTTCCTTTCAGACAGTTGACATTTAAATGTACTTCTTACAACCAAGAGAAAAAAAAATCACATTAATCTTGCTTCTCCGCAGTCTAAAGAAAGGAGGGGAAGAAAGAGAAAATGGACATTTTTCACCAGCGAGGGGGCACGCGGCCAGGGTTCCCGCAGCGCCTGATCCCAGAGCGCAGGCACCTCAGCCAGCGAGGCAGGGAGAGGGGGGCCCCACGGAGGCGGGATGGGTTCTCATGGCCACACGTGCCCTGGTTCCCTCCAACGCTCTCCAACGTGCCCATGAACAAGATTTGTCACCTGCGGCTGCACTGGGCCACCTCAAAGACACCACGTCTGCAAGGACAGGAAGGCTGGAGGTTGGGGGGCCGCTTACTTGTGTCCCCACACCTCCCTCTGACTCACCGAGCATGGCTTGGTGCGGGGGCGGGGATGGGGTCTGTCTGGCTCGGTCTGCCACACAGCCAGCGCCAGCTTTCCAACCACACTCTTTACTCGGAGAATTTGATTTGTCCTTGTTTCTGCCCCTGTGTTTGCCAAAGGCCGGTATCCTCATGCTGGCTCACATCTGCCGCGCAGGACGCTGGCCGGCCCCCTCAGCTCCTCCCGCGACAAAGAACCACGTGTCCTGCTATTGTCCGTTTCTCAGACCGGTGAGCACCGAGGCAGGGGCCTCAGCGGCATCAGGGCACAAATCGTGCATTCATTCATGCATGCATGCATTCATCCAGGTGAGGGCTTGCTGTGCGTGGGCAGCGGGACAGAATTCCTGTCCTCATGAAAATCGTATAAAAGGATACAGTTGTACCATCAAGACGCACAGTGAGTTCTGGGAGGAGCCAGGCTGTGGGATGAGACGGGCCGCGGAGGGAGTAAGACGCTTCTCAGAGGCGAAGATAATCGACGGAGGCCTTGAAGTATGAGCAGGGGACACAGTGGTGGGTAACTTTCTTGGCAGAGTTCGCATAAGGAGACATTTGTACCATGGAATAAAGAGCAGGGAACATCAGCCCATCGGTCACGATAAAGGCATACACGTGGACATTAGTTAATAAACATGTTTTTAAAAGTGATTCAACCTCAATAGGAATCCAATGTATATGAAATGAAACCACAAGAAAGGGCGAGTTGCCTGCCAGGCTTGACGGATTTCAAAAATGATTAACGCTCTGTAGCAACCCACGAGGGACTGACTTCACTCCCACACCACGACCCCACAGTGTGTAGCAGGAATCCTAAAAAGGCCCGTACCTTCCGGCCTCCTGTAATCTGAAGACAAAGACGGCCGTACGGTACTGTGCAGATTAGCAAGGCTGGGGGGTCCTACGTACGCAGCACGGGGATGTGGGACACCCACATACGTGTGGACTATTCTGTGGCTGTTTAAAATCATGTTTGTCAGAAATGTTTAGTGACATGGAAAAATAAAGACGGTGTAAGTAAAATTTGTTGCCAAATTGCATAATGAATGCTATCATGGTTTATAAAAGGCAAGAACACATAAATAAAACTTTGTAAAAGAGAGTGTGTAAAAAATACCCGGAGGGAAGGCTAGAGTTTTTAAAGCTGAAATATATAATGGTTGGAGACAATAATCATTTTATTTTATTTTTAAAAATAATTTCAGGGGCGCCTGGGGGGCTCAGTCGGTTAAGTGTCTGACTTGGGCTCAGGTCATGATCTCACAGTTTGTGAGTTTGAGCCCTGCATCGGGGTCTGTGCTGACAGCTCGGAGCCTGGGGCCTGTTTCCGATTCTGTGTCTCCTTCTCTCTCTGCCCCTCCCCGTCTTGTAATCTGCCTCTCGCTGTCTCTCAAAAATAAAATAAATGTAAAAAAAAGTTAAAAAAAACAAAAAAATAATTTCAAACAAAAAGTTTTTAAACAAAACTAGAATGTGGGAAAGAAAAGTGTAAGATAATATAGGATTCTCGTTCCATCTCCATTTATGACAGGTTAGCTGATAAGATCTTACTTTACTCCATTAACCAGAAAACTGGACAAAATATCGAAATACGACCTTGGAGTCTTTCCTTAACTGGAATCTCAAGACCGAGAAGGTAAACAAAGTAGGTGAGCGTTGTGATCACGTCAGATCCCTCCCTGCGGCATTTTCCAGACTGTGGCACAAGGAGTGGAGGCACAGATATGGTGTATGACAGTCTTGCTGGGTTGAGGACACAGGTCAGAGTTCAGCACGGCTGATGTGTCTGGAGGTTGCCGAGCCGTTCGCGGGACACGAGGAGCCATGGAGAGAAGGGGCTCCACGAATTTTCATAGGACCCCCGTCGGCCAATCCTATGAAAGTTTGCCTGAATACTAAGCAGCGCAGGCACAACATGGCCGTCTGTGTAAAAAGTTGGAACGACTGAGAAAAAGCTGCCTGTGGAGGTAAATCGAGTGATTCCCGCGGCCCACACGGAGCTGGAAGACGTGTGCTCGGACTGGCCGAAGAAAAAGTGTCCTTGTTTATCACGATATCATCCTCCAGAGACATGAAGGAAAACAGGATGTGTCATGCAGTTCGCAGCACACGGAGTCGTGAGTGCAGGTAACACAGAGGGAGGAAGGAAAATGAGGCCTATGGTTGTGAGTTTACGACGTTAAATGTGAAGCTGTGTGTTAGTTGAAGGCCGATTGTGACATTTTAACGCTGCTCAGTCTCCACAGCCTCTAGTCAAAAGACAAACAAGAAGATTTGGCTAATACGCCAGTGGAAAACAGAAAATGTGTACTAAATTTCTCAATTAATCTAAAACAATAGTAAAAGGCCAAAAGCAGGGGAAGAAGTTGAAGAAGAACAAGTTGGACAAATAGAAAGAAAATGGCAAAATTAGGCACCCAACTCCAACCATGGCGTTAGTCGCACTAAATGTAAATGGTCTAAATCACAATGAAAAAGCGGATGGTCACACTGGGTAGCAATGCAACACAAACCATGCCATCTTCAGAAAATGTGCTTTAAATACAAAAAAAAGGAACACTTGGAAATGGAAAGATGATGAGGTTTTCCCTGTAAATATTAATGACAAAAGAGTTGCCGATGCTTTATAGGTGCTGCACAAACATGTTTGAGAGAGGTTATCATGCGCAGCAGACTTCTGCAACAAGCAATGGATCAGTTCGCCAGGAAGACATGTGGTCCTAAGCGTGTGTGTGCCCATAATAAGGTCTCCAATACATAAAGACCAAAGGTCAGAATTCAAAAGGAAAAAAAAATAGGAGTCAACAATTAGAGATTCCTTGACTCCTTTCCGTCATCCAAGAACAGGTAGACACGGACTTAGTGCGGAAACAGTGGATTGAGCAGTGGCGTCAGCCACACTGATCTAGTGCTCACTGAACACCCCCACCCAACAGCAAGACACGTGCTCTTTTCAAGTACATAGGAAACTTCACCAAGCTAGACAATATATTCCCATGAAACAAACCCACATAAGTTTGTAAGAGTTGAAATCACATAGGCTATCTTCTCTGATCCAACTGGAATTAAATTAGAAATGAAGAAAAGTATCTGGGAAATCTCTAAATATTTGAAAATTAGGCAAAAATATTTTAGACCCAGCAAGAAAAAGCACAATGTATCAAAACTTGTGGTACACAGATAAAGCTGACACAGAAAGGAATTTCGAGCTTGAAAAACTTGTATCAGAAAAGAAGAAAGTTTTAAAATTAATCACCAAAACTTGTACATGAAGAAGCTGGCAGAGAAAGAAACAATGTAAGTCCAGAGAAAGGAGAAGAAAGGGAATACTAAGTATGAGAAGAACTCAATGAAGTAAAAAGTGAACAAAACCAGAGGAAATATATGTAAGGTGACATTTTAAAAATCAATAAAATCAATGAGTCTCTAGCTAAACTTATTTTTAAAAACAGGAAGAACACAAACCACTAATATCATCAGTAAAAGAGGTGATATCAATAGGAAAATAAGATAGTAGTATCACTGACTATATTCCAATAAATATAAAAATCTAAACAAAGTTGGAAAGTTCCTTGAGAAACAGTAATGTAACACAAACGATACAAAAATAAATATTTCTCATCTAATGGTATAATTGAATTTTTCCTTAAAACTTATTCACAAGAGAAACTGCAGACCCAGATTGCTTTCTTGGTGAATTCTATCAATGTTTAAGGGAGACGTAATGCTAATATTACATAAGCTCCCTCAGAATATAGAGGAGGGGGAATTCTTCCCAGCTCATTTATGAAAAGAAAATTACAAGAAAAGGAAGCTACAGACCAATTTTCCTCATGAATATAGATGTAAAAATCCTTAGCTAAATATTAGCAATTCAAATCAAGCAATATATAAAAGAATAATATATTATTATCAATGGTGATTATTCTCAGAATGCAAGAGTGACTTTACATTAAAAAATCAGCCAATGTCACTTACCATATTAAAAGAGTAAAAAATAAATGACCTCAATATATGTGGAAAATGCATTTGACAGAACCCAACACCAATCCCCGAGGAGTGAACTATGAGTAGAAGGTCAGCGCCGCACCCTGTTTACCGGCACCTAAAATAAACTACCGACCTTGTGTTCTCTGACCTTGCTATATTCATTTATAACTTCCCTGATTTTGTTCCTTTTTCAAATTGTTTTGGCTCTCCTAGTTATTTTTAATTTCCATAACGGAAATCATAACGATCATAGTATCTGATTTCAAGACTTAGGATAAAGCTACCTTAATCAAGAAAATGTGTGATTGGCTTTCAGGAGAGATTGTAGGTCAAATGAACAGAATATAATGTCAAAGTGACTCTGTGGGGCCATCCTTTGTAGAAGCCACTTCCAACATGGCTGGGACTTCTGAAAATCCATAAAAGTAATGAAAACAACGTAAAGAATTATCAACACCTATTTTTAATGTTAACACCCATAAATTAACCATAGGCTTTCAACAATCCAAGGAGCGTTTCTTCAAGAAAAATGGCCAAATCTTGGAATCATATCCAGAAAATAACTAACCCAAACAAGCCAATTACAGGAAGGTGAACACTCTGATAGAAAATAGGACAAATATTTGGACGGACACCACGACAAAGAAGGTGTTATGTTATATTCACTGAGTTATGCACGTTAGGCCAGTGCATTTTATTCTACATAAAGTAAATCTCAGTGGAATTCATTTAAAATTTTAATATTATAAACTTGGCAAAATATTTGAGGTGAGCTCGATAAAGCAATTTATAAAAGTGACCCATGAGCATATGAAAAGATGTTCAGTCTCACCACGAATTCTCAAAAGGCCAATGGAAGCCCTCGTGGGATGAGCCTACGGGCGTGCTCACAAGGATGAGATCTTAAACGGAGCAGGTGTCCGCGACTCGGAGAATCACCCGGAACCCCCTCCATTTCTGGGGGCATTCAATGCGGTGCAACCACTCAGGAGGATCGTTCCACAATGTATTATAAAGTTAAACACACGCGGTCACATAACCCAGAATTCCATTCCTGTATTTGCCGCAAGGAAATAAAAGCACACGTCCACACGATGACTGTGCGCACGCGTCTACGGCCATGTTACTCATTATGCCCCAAGTCAGAAACAGCTAAAATCTCCACCAGCAGCGGACTGATGAGCAGTCTGGGTGCGCTTCACGGAACGCCGCGCATTAATAAACAGGAGTGGACGGTCTGTCTTCATAAAAACATGCATGAATCTCACCAACAGGATGGTGAGCAAAAGAAGCAAGATATAAATTGGTGAAAATTGCAGAAATGTTTTTCTATGAGATGTTGGGACAGACAAAACTAATTAATAGGA
>PISW01015796.1:0-15506 GCA_004023785.1 Mungos mungo
CCCCTTCCCAGGAGGCCTCAGGTTTGGGAGGCAGAGGGTGAGGTCCAGCCAGGGCAGCTGTGGTGGGCAGAGGGGAGGCTGCCGTGCCGTACTGGGCAGCCGGGTTGCATGGGCGGCAGCAGGGAGCCTCGGTGGGTGGTTGGGGGTTGACCTGCACCGAGCTCAGTCGGTCTGGGGGGAGGCTGGTGAGGAGGAGGCCGCCTGAGGCCTGACAGCGGCATGTTCCTCCCCAGGAGCCAGGGTCGGGCTGCCACTTGGGCCCTGACGGGGAAGGGAGGGGTGGGACTAGGAGGCGGGGCTCACGGGGGGCTGGGGGCAGTGGTGCGGTTGACAGCCGTGCTGGGTGCACGGTGCTAGACCGGGGGGGGGCTAATGGGAAAGGCTTCGGCACAGTAGTGTGAGCAGCAGACGGATGTGGGTTGGGGGCTCCTGGTGGGATCCTCGGTGTCTCGGGCTGAGGGCACGGGGGCGGTGGCCATGGACAGAGAATTAGAGGATCCGAAGCGATACCCTGGCGGTGAGCGTGAGCGGTCCCCACCAGTCTGCTGAGCCTCCCTTCCCTCTTGCTTGTCTAATGAAATGACACGGATGCAGTGAGGAGTAAATAGTGAGGCACACATGTGGTAGGGTTGGCCAGATACTACTTTGGACAGGCAGGTGCCCCTGTAAGAAGGCACCGTGCCCACCCCCGGTGGTGCTGTCGTTCCTCATTCATCAAGTCATCTCGGAGCACCTGCTGAGTGCCGAGTGCCGGAGGGACGGATTCGTGGCCACCCTCGAGGTTGCCGCAGGACAGAGGGGCAGGCAGGGCACCGTGCAGCCGGCACCCCTCCCTCTCCCCGCAGATTGAACCGGCCTCTGACCCTCTCGGAGAAGATCGTGTACGGGCACCTGGATGACCCAGCCAAGCAGGAGATCGAGCGGGGCAAGACGTACCTGCGGCTGCGGCCCGACCGCGTGGCCATGCAGGACGCCACGGCCCAGATGGCCATGCTGCAGTTCATCAGCAGCGGGCTGCCCAAGGTGGCGGTGCCGTCCACCATCCACTGCGACCACCTGATCGAGGCCCAGCTGGGGGGAGAGAAAGACCTGCGTCGGGCCAAGGTGAGCCGAAGGCGGCATCGGGGGGGGGGGGGGGGGGGGGGGGGGCGGTGGCTGTGACGTGGGACCAGAGGCAAAGCCCTTGAGCTTGGGCATCACCTTCCAGTTCTAACAGGTTCTTTCGTTCAGCCTTTTTAAAAACATTTTTGCTTTTCTGACTCTGAAAATACCATTTGCTTACTGTGAAGATGTTAGAAAACCCAGAAGGCCTAAGAACAAACAAAACCCAAATCACCTTTCATCGTATCACATCGTAGGTATTTTTGTGTGGCCATTTTCTGTCACATTAGGAACCGCAGGCTGACACAGGCCGCCCGTTGCTCCGCAGAGGGTAGTCTGCGGCTGCCGGCGTGGCCGGGCGCTCAGTCACACGCTCGGCCGAGCCCCGAGGACCCTGCCAGGGAGGCGGGCAGGTGGTGGTGCTCGGTGTCCATCGAGGCGGCCGAGGCCTGTGCAGTGAGGTCCCACGGCCGCATGGGGACGTGGTTATGGCCAGCACTGTGTCCCCAGCGCCCTGTCTTACCGACTGGCCACCTTCAGGGGCTTTCCTCTAGGAGTTTGCTGAATGCCACCCTGACTAGTTTTCTCCTTGAATTCCTCCCACCCTCCCTAATGAAACCCGTCCTGCTCCTCCCCCCAGGCTCTGCTTGGGGCCCCTCTGCCTGTGCCTCTGCCAGCCCTGGGCCTCCACCCCCCAGAGGCCCCCCTCAGGGGAAGGGGCACCCTCCCCAGGGCCGCTGGCAGGAGCTGAATACCGGCAGAGCTGCCCTTGAAAGTGCTCCAGCTTCAGGGTCAGCGGAGCTGCGAGCGCCTCTCAGGCCCATGGGAAACACGCAGCTTTCCCACTGGAGCCGTCTTCCCACCCTGGCCTGCCAGTTTGTGTCCTGGTTGCCGGTGGCTCTTCTGCTACTCGGCTGAAAGCGCCGTGTCAGCAGCAGTGGAGGTGGTCGTGGTCCAGGGGCTCCTGCGGTGCTGGGAGCTGGGCTTGGCCGGGAGTCGCCCCAGGATGACCGCCCACAGCAGGGCCGCCCCTGCCTTCGGGGTCTGGCCCTCCCTTTATGGGTTCAGAATCTGCCTTCTGGAGATGAGATTCCCAGAATCAGTTATTTCAGGGCTCAGTCACTCATTTTTGACGAGTGTTTATTGAGCACTAACTATGCCAGGCGCTGTGTTAGATGCTGGGGATTCTGTGCGAACAAGACGGGGTCCCTGCCCTCATGAACAAGGAGGGAGACCGTTACACAAATAGACAGTTGCCAGTTTGTATAAGTGGTCTGAAGGGAAGACATAGGACTGTGAGAGTGTAAGAAGGACATTCATTGTAGACCCTGGGGGAAGGACGTCCTCTTGAGGACGTGGTACATAAGCTGAAACCTGTGCAGATAAGCCGATGTTACCTTGAGGAAGAACCCGCTAGGCAGGAAGCAACTGGATGCATTCGCGGAGCTGAAAGAGTGCCAGGGGGCTGGAGCTCTGGGTGGAAGAGAGGGTGGTTTGAGTGGGTGGGGGCAGGCTCAGGGCCCTGAGGGCCGTGGCACCATCCTAGGAGTCCCTGAAGGGCTTACGCAGAGCAGGCGTCTGGTCAGATTGACATATATTTGTAAATAAAGAGTCCCCCTGGCCGGGGACCCAGAGAGGCTGAGTGACCTATCCAGGGTCACAGAGCCAGAGACTCTGCTCTCCAACTCTGTCCCCTGCCATGCCTGCCTCTTTACCACCGCTTGCACAGACGCAGGGACACTCACGAGAACACAGCCACTGCCTCCTGCCCTTGGTACCCATGTTATAAGTGGCGGATTTGGAGGAAGAAGCTCATTTTATTAGTAATCAGAGGGAGACGGCTCTAGGGGCCCAAGTTTTTTGTGTGCTGTTCTTTGGCCTGAGGGTACCAGAGGGGCCTCAGACGGATGTGTGGTTGGTTGGTCTGGAGTTTAGATGAAGGAGGTGCATGGCCTTGAGGGTGTTTTACTGAGGGCCTAGGGGGCTGACGGTGAGTCCCTCTGCCTTGGAGCCCAGGGGCCAGCAGCTCTCACTGCCTCATGCCTCCTTTGGGACTCTGCAGTCCGCCGTGGTCCCATCCCTCTCGTCCCTGAGCCTCCCCTGCCCAGGAGTGTGCCATGGCCTCCCGACAAACCTTGGTCTTATGTCAGCCGTGCCGGGAGGCCTTCCCTGCCCACTGAGGAATTCACCATCAAATTCTAGGCAGAGTCTAGAACAAACTCATCCCGTTGTTTTGTTGAAATCTGCATTTCAGAACGTGGTCCATTTGACAGTCTTTCATTTGGGGCCCATCAAACATATTGCCAAGTATAGAGCACCTACTCCATGCCAGATGCTCGTGTTCTGAGGTGCCCTCTTCCCCGGAAGGGGAGGTAGCTGTATATTAGAATTAGCTCTCAGGCTATGTGGTTGCACAGGCCTGGTTTCAAACCCTGGGATTCAATTCTGGGATCTCTAGCAAGTTAGTTCACCTTTGAGTCTTGGTTTTTGCATCTATAAAATGGCCTTGACGACAATACCTCCCCTCTTTCCTGGGATGGATTGTGAGGATGTTCAGTGCAGTGGGCATCCACCAAGCATCCAGGGTTCTGACATTGCCTCTAACGAGGCGTCTGAGGCTTAGATACAGACACTCCTTGCCTGAGCCACGTCGGGACTGGAATGTCTACTTGATCGCACTCTTTCCCTTTGAGAGCCCCTTCCCCCAACGCCATATCCCAGTTAGATGGTCCTATTGGCTGTGCCCCTCACTGCTGCCCTTGGCTGAGGACTTGAGTGCCAGAGGGACTCTTGGAGATGACGTAGCTGAGTTCCTTCTACAAATAAGGAGACCGAGATCAGGGCAGGGAAGGGGTTGCTGCAGAACGGCTCCCTGGCCAGGTATCACAGAACTGGGGCTCCATCCCTGCTTCCTGGCTCTTCTCCCCAGGCCGGCCAGCTGAGGCTGGGCCCGCATCCAAGCCCTTTGGGAATTATTTGCGGAAGTGCTCCAGGAGAGGGCGTGACTTCATAGCGCAAGCATTTCAGAGTCGGGGGGTCGGTGGGAAGCCAGGGTTGTCCCACACACAAACCATGTTACTCATGCTCTGCTCATTGATTTGTCTCAATAGGACATTAACCAGGAAGTGTATAATTTCCTGGCAACAGCAGGTGCCAAGTATGGCGTGGGTTTCTGGAGGCCTGGCTCTGGAATCATTCACCAGGTAAAGCAGGGCTCGGCCTGCCCTTCTGGGGGAGGGGACCTGAGGGAACCAGAGAGCATCTCCCGGCCTGCAGGACCGAAGGCCAGAGGCTCGGGAGTGGGGAGGGGGGTTGTATTATTTTTTGTGTTGGTTTTTTTCCACAAGTGTTAGTTATTCCTTGTTATGTGGATCCCAACGTTCGATGGGCACATTGTGTGTGCCGGGCACTGGACTCCGCACTCGACGGGTACTAAGTTACTCATTGATCACCACAACTCTGCGGGGGCTGGTGGGCTCATGATCTGCGCTGTGTAGATGGAGAAACTGAGGCACAAAGGAGTTAATCCACGTGCCGGGGACAGCTGGCCGACCCAGGAGTCTGCCCCGGAGCCAGTGCTCCTCACCCGTGCTGCCGGCCTGCCTCCCGTCACACCGAGGGGCCTGCCTCCTCAGCGCACACAGTGCTCTTCGGGGTTTTCTGGCCCCTTCGTGGTGCTGTGTAGGTTGGAGGGACCTGAGGTCACGTGGCTGTGTCCGCCAGTTCCGGGGTCTCCCGAAGGATGGATTTTCTTTCAACGGGCGATTTTGTGTGCGCCTGTGCTTCTGAGGAGGGAGGTGCTCAGCTTTCATCCAAGGGTGACTGGGGGCGGGGCAGGGGGCGCTGGCTGGTGTGCGTGTCCATTGGCCATCCATCCTGTACGTGTGAGACCTGCCTCTTCGCACCTTCCCAAGGTGACCCTTCTCCTCACCTCCAGCCCTCTTTCAAGGTGAGCTGAGCCAGGCTGTAATCCGACCCAGTGCTCCCAGCACTGCCCTGCTCTGAAACCAGAGCCACGAGTCACTGCTCTGCCCTTTCAAAACACTGCCCTTGCCAGGAGGGGACCGCCTGCAAACGGCAGGTCACGTCGGCCTGAGGGGCTAGGGAGCCTCTCTCCGCAGCAGGCTGGGGAGTCGGCTGCGTCGAGCTCCCCAGTCCCAGGGCCCCCCTTTCTACCTCATTCCAAACGCCCGGGCCTTTCTGGCAGCTCGTGGGCCAAAGTTTGGGGCTGAGTGATGGCAGCTCACACCTGCCTCCAGCCACCAGCTAAGTGTGCAGCCTGCTGGATTTGTTCCTTTAAAAAGAAAATTCCCAGGAATCATGTGATCTCTGTGCAGCTTTGCTTTTCTCTCCCCCTTGATGTCAGGCCATCGGCAGCTTTAGTCTACTAGACAGTCTACCCCCGAACCTTAACCCCTTCCCGTCCGCCCTGAGCGGCCTGTGCCCAGGCCCGGCACGGCCTTCCTCCTCCACGTCTCTGCCTCTCAGTCACCTCTGCAAAGCCCCCTGGTCCTCGCTGGTGCCCGGCATTGGAGCCCCCTTGTGCGATCCGCTGTGGGACCCTTCACATGGTGACCACAGGATGTGCCAGGTGCTTCCCACACCAGACCACGTGCTCTGGGGACAGAGACCGCGGCTTATTTATTCCTCTCTAGCTCCGGGCCTGGGGCCAGGTGGCTGCAGAGAGTCCTCGGCGTGCACGTGTGTGGTGCAGATGGAGGCTGAATTTTTTTTTTTTAAGATTTTATTCTTTTAAATAGTCCTACACCCAGCATGGGGCTCACACTTAACAACCGTGAGATCACGAGTCACATGCTGTACCGACTGAGCCAGCCAGGGGAGCCCCCAGGGTGGCTGAATTTCCAGATTTATGTTCTAAATCTTAGTCCAGACTAAAGTACACTAATCCCACCTGCACCCCCATCCACGCAGCCATATCTGGCTGACCGCAGAGGCCCCTGTCACAGCCAGCTTCGTTGTGACACTTTTCCTTAGCATAGACCCAAGGTCCCTCTCCCTTTTGGACATGGGCCATGTTCGTGGTCTGTACTGTGCAGAGCACACTGAATTCTGTGTGTCTGGTCTTCATGGATCAAACTTTTAGCACCTTGAGGCGCCTTAGAGATTAACTAGTTCTGTTTTATCTTACATATTTTTTAATGTCTATTTTATTTTTGAGAGAGTGTGAGTGGGGAAGGGGCAGATAGGGAGACACAGAATCTGAAGCCCATGTGGGGCTGAAACCCACAAACGGTGGGTCATGACCTGAGGCGAAGTTGGATGCCCAACCAACTGAGCCACCCAGGCCCCAAGATGAACTAGTTTTAAATGTTCACTTGTGGTGGGGGCAAGGAGGCCCGAGACATGAGACAGCTGAGCAGTGTCCTGTCCAAGAGCTGTTTGTTCAGGGTTTCCTCTGTGTTGGCCTTTTCTCCCAGCCAGCCGCCACCCTCCAGGTCTTCTAACTCTGCATTCCGAGAGTCAAGACCACTGGCACCTCGCTGAGGGTGCTGGGAGAGGTCTGGGGTTCCCATAACAGTCCACGGAGCCTGCCCACCGTTTAGTCAGGCCTGACCGTTCATGGAGCCTTTCTCGTCTCTGACCTCCTTCGCCCTTCCCGACATCCCAGTGTGTGCTACAGAATAAGTAAGAGTAAGGCCTCTCCCAGGAGCTACGACAGCTTAATATACATGATCTCACTGACTTTGCACCGATTCAATGAGGCGAGCCCTACTGGCTGCTTTGATCCATGAGTAAACAGGCCTGCGTGGTGAGGTGACTTGCCTGAGGTCCCACAACGACCAGTAGGCGGTGAGAGCTCTGACCAGGGGTCCCTTGGCAGGGCCTTTTCCTTGGGATCCTGCAGCCTTAGGCCCCTGGATGGGGGGCCACACTATGATAGCTGTACCTCTGAGTCATATGTTTGGGGGAGATGCTCGCGGCCAGCGCCTTCCCAGCTAGGAGTCCCTCGATGAAGGAGCCGCAGGAAAGGTGAAGAGGAGGCAGGACGCCGTCTTCACGAGCGAGTCACTTCAGTTCTCTAAAGCCCCGCCAGGCCCTGGGCTGGGAGGCATGGTCCGCACTTCCTTTCAGGTCAGCAGCGGAGCCCGGAGCCGGGTCCTGAAGGAGGTGTCCACTGCGAAGCCCAGCAGGCAGCCACACTTGTCCCGGGACACATTCCCTGTCCCAGTCCATCCGGCTCCCACCGCGTTCTCGGGTCGAGGCGGTGCGCGTGCTCTTGCCGCTGTGCTGCAGACACGGACACTGAGGCTCGAGAAGGCGCTCACAAGCCCATCAGACGGTCCGGGACTGTCGGGGCTGTTCGCGGCCCAGGCCCCCCAGCTCCTGAGCCCCTGGCCCTTCCAGCCACACCCGAGGCCGTAGTCCCCACCTCTCTCCACTGTTGAGACGGCTTGTAAGCTGAAGATCTTGGGTTCTTTTTCAGATCATTCTGGAAAACTACGCATACCCTGGGGTTCTTCTGATCGGCACTGATTCCCACACCCCCAATGGCGGTGGCCTGGGGGGCATCTGCATCGGAGTCGGGGGTGCTGATGCAGTGGACGTCATGGCTGGCATCCCCTGGGAGCTGAAGTGCCCCAAGGTGAGGACTGGGGAGGCGCTCTTTCAGGGGTGGTTGGTGGGGACGAACGGGAGCCTGTGAGACCCAAAAGGGATGAGGGAATAGTTCAGACCCCAGTCTCTTCGGGGGAGGGCCCGGGGCAAATAAGCAGAAACGGGGATCCCGGCAGGCAGACACTGTGCCTTCCCGGCTGGGACGTGGCACACGGCGCCTCTAACCGTGTCCCGCCCCTCCCACTCAGGTGATCGGTGTGAAGCTGACAGGCTCGCTCTCCGGCTGGACTTCCCCCAAAGACGTGATCCTAAAGGTGGCGGGTATCCTCACAGTGAAGGGCGGCACGGGCGCCATCGTGGAGTACCACGGGCCCGGCGTAGACTCCATCTC
The DNA here is from genome assembly GCA_004023785.1 of Mungos mungo. Taxonomy (NCBI): domain Eukaryota; kingdom Metazoa; phylum Chordata; class Mammalia; order Carnivora; family Herpestidae; genus Mungos; species Mungos mungo. Next base: position 8,069 of record PISW01015796.1, read on the forward strand.
CTGCACCGGTGAGGCGGGCGGGCGTGCGCTGCGGCCTGATGGGGCCAGGAGTGGGTCCCTGGGAGCCGTCGTTGTCCTTCCCCTGAGTACCCATCCAGTCTGGGGACCAGATGGACACCGGGAGGTGGGGGGAAATTAGGTTCCTCTAGCCTAAGAGTTTAGGTACTCCTCCGGGGGCGGGCAGGTGCCTCCCTGAGACCATGCAGAGTTAGGGGCCGAGCCAACCTCGGCTGCCATGGCACTGCGCCGCCTGGGGTGGTCCAGAAAGGGAATCCCAGAGAGGATGGGGGTGGGGGTGCAGTGGGGAGTCCCAGCCAGGGCTTCAGTCACAGAGCAGGCCCTCCCTCACATCTTCCCTGGAGCCTCGCTCCCTCTCCTTGGATTAATCACCTAGTAGGCTCTGAGACCAAGTAAGCAGCAGGCCCCTTCCCCTCATCACTCCAGGTGACCTTGGCTCAGTGCCTGGGCCCTCCGGAGTCAGGGAGACCTGGAACAAGCCGCAGGGATGGTCTGGTCCGGACCTCCCTGGTGCCAGCTCCACGGCGGCCGCCAGGGCTGCCCTCACACCCCTCCGGAGACCGGGGCTCACTCGTACAGGCGGCCCTTACTACCACTGGACAGCTCAGTGCTGAAGTTGAGAACAAGCCTGGGCCCATGTCCCAGCAGCCCCACAAGACAGGATATCCCTAAGGCTCACCAGTTCTGTGTGAGGCTCTGTGGTCGGACCAGTGGACATCTTTCCAGTCTTATTACTGGAAAACCTGAGACCCAGAAACATTTCCACATCACACCGTGGTGTGGCTGAAAGTGGGCATGCCTGGATGCCAGGCAGATGGACCTAGACCTGAATGGCAGCACCCACATTTCCTTTACGGCCTCTGAGCCAGTTCCCTCACCTGCAAGATGGACATGGTAATGGCTGGGACAGCCAGGCCCGGAACTAGAACCCTGCTGGTAGGGGCTGAACTTCCGCGTTCTCTTCTCTGGCCCTGGTTTTAACTGTGGACCACAAGGGCCGAGTCTGCTTGCTGCCACTAGATGGCTGCGTGAGCGAGGGAAGGAGTGACCCCAGCTCCCTCGTGTGGAGATGCCTGAGCACACCCGGCAGGTGTATGGGGCCCATGTTCAGCTGCTAGGCCAGCCTCACCAGCTCTGTTTCTCTATAGGCATGGCGACAATCTGCAACATGGGCGCAGAGATCGGGGCCACCACGTCGGTGTTCCCTTACAACCACAGGATGAAGAAGTACCTGAGCAAGACAGGCCGGGAGGGTGAGCGGCGGGGGCAGTCCTCCGAGCAGGCCTGTTGCATGGAGACCCTTGAGCTACACCTTTCCCTTTAGGGCAGGGGTCTTTAATCTCGTGTTTCCAGATTGGCTTTAGAGGCCCTGAGAAGCCCCCGAGGGGTATGGAGTGAGTGTTACTGTCTCTGAGTAGGGTGTCTGCGGCTCTCACAGCTTCTCAGAGGGCCTGGCATCTGAGTTTGAGATCCCCCTGCCTTGAGACTGGCATTTATTTAGTTTCAGCTGAAAGGAGGGCCACGTCAGGCGTGGTTTGGGTCTGGTGTCTGGTGCCCCCTACAGGAAGCTCCAGGAATGACACAGATCTGTTTATGATTCTTGCCCAGGAGAAGGAAAAAAACCCATTTGGAACCAGAACCACTTTCCCAGCCTCCCCCACAGTTTCCCTGAGGTTCTAGCTTGGCTTCTTTGAAGCTCAGAGGAAGAAATAAGGCCTGTGGGAGGGATTTTTGGAGCCTCTGAAGGGAGATGAGCAAGGGTGATTGGTGGAAGCAGCGGCAGGGGGTCATGGGGAGAGCTTGTCCAATTGTGTCCAAGTGCTGAGCACATGAAGTCCTACCTGGGAGTCCTGTCCTTCGCTTTCATTGTTAAGTAACTTCTCCTTCAAAACTCAACACTTCTCATCTCCAGGAAGCCCTCCTGACCTTGAACCTTGGTTGGTGCGTCTGTGTCTCTGTGTGTCTGTGTTGTAGCGTAGCATACCAGTTCATTGATAGCTCCTTCATTAGACTGCATGCTCCTTGAGAGCAGGGACTGTGTTCTATGATGTTTCCATTGTCTGCTCAGTGTCCAGGGCCCGGTTTAACAGGTGCCAGGTAGCTGGCTCCGATGGGTGGGTGGGTGGATGGCCAGTCGGTTGGTCAGTCTGTCTCAGGACCATTTTCTGTTCCACTTGCTTTACTCTCCTTCCCTTACTGATTTCAGACATCGCCAAACTAGCTGATGAATATAAGGATCACTTGGTACCTGACCCTGGCTGCCATTATGACCAACTGATTGAAATTAACCTCAATGAGGTAAGGAAGGCGCTGGGACCAAGGAATTTCTGAGGCTGGGCCACTCAGGCCCTATCTGGGGACCCCTAGCGGGCCTTGCCTGCACACCCAGGAGAGTTTGGGGGCCCTCAGTTCCCTAGTGCCCCTGCACACTGCTGCCAAAATCAGGCTATGGTTGGGCAGGAGAAGTGGCTGTGGCTGGTGATTCAGAAACTGGCTCAGTTTGCCTCCACCTCAGCATTAGCCAAAACCACGATTTTGCCCTGGAGTTTGTTTTGTCAGAGTTCAGAGGTCAAGGCCCAAGATTCCCAGGCCTGGGCAGGGAAGGCCAGAGGGAAGGCAGGCTGGAGGAGCGGAAGCAGTGAAGTAGAGGGGTTGAGGGTTTAGGCCCTGAGGCCGGTTTTCATGAATTCAGATCCTAATTCCTGACTCTGCCACTTAAGCCTGTGACCCTGAACAAGTTACTCAGCCTCTGTGGGCCTTACTTTATCACGTGTAAAATCTCAAGTGGCCATGGGACCTGAATGCTCCAGTTCACATAGTAATAATTGAGAGCAGTGTGTGCCGGGCACTTTGCTAAGCGTTTGCATGTTTTGGTAAATACTCTCACAGAGCACCTGGCTTTAGGTCTGTTTCTGTCATAAGATTACAGAAGCATCACATTGTAGGAGATAATGGCCTTACGAAGTTGACCTCCTTGACTTATTCCATGCCTTTGCCACCTCCTAGCTCTGTGACCTTGAGCAAGGCACGCCATCTCCTTCATCGGCAGAATGGCAGGGAGGGGATACCAGCTTCACGGGGTTGGAGGGATCCTGGAGCTGGTGCTTGGATGGAGCCCACTGCTCGGGTGTTTCCTGGGTGGAGATTTGAGCCATAAGTCAGCCTTCCGGGTCCTCCGTGAGGACTTGGCTGAGTGGGGGTCAGGCAGCCTCTGAAGAACAGATTTGACCTCTCCTCTTTCGCTCTGTTGCTTCAGCTGAAGCCGCACATCAACGGGCCCTTCACCCCCGACCTGGCTCACCCCGTCGCGGAGGTTGGCGCTGTGGCAGAGCGGGAAGGGTGGCCTCTGGACATCCGAGTGGGTGAGTGCCTTCCACCCGGTGGGTTCCGCGGCCCCCGGACGAGCGGGGTGACCGTGTGCTCGCCACGGAGCGCTTCCCGACGGTGCCAGGCACCTTCTCAAATAGTTCCTTCCTAGTGGCTTCTTAAAAAAATTACCTTTTGGGGCGCCTGGGTGGCTCAGTCGGTTAAGCATCCGGCTTCGGCTCAGGTCAGATCTCACGGTTCGTGGGTTCGAGCCCCGCGTTGGGCTCTGTGCTGACAGCTAGCTCAGAGCCTGGAGCCTGCTTCACATTCTGTGTCTCCCTCTCTCTCTGCCCCTCCCCTGCTCGCACTGTCTCTCTCTGTCTCTCAAAATAAAATTTTAAAAGAACACTAAAAAAATTTTAAAAAATAAAAAAAATTACCTTTTCTTGGTATAAAAGAACACATGCTCATTGTAGAGCATGTTGACAAAACGGATTTTAAAGACTCCGAATCTTAACCCCCCACCGGAAGCCAGCCTAGGAGCCCCTTGACGTACACCGTCTGCGCGTGTGTGTACATGCCAGCGCGCGTCTGGTTTTCCTCCACAAACACTTCTTCATCGCAGCCTCGTTGCCTGACTTCACTGTACGTGCCTCACGTGGAAGGTACGCTAGCACGTTGGGGTGACGGGCACCTGCTCCTGTCACAGTCCAGCGTGAGTGGAGCGCGGACCCTGAAGCCAGGTGGCCTCGCTTGGAAGGAGGCTCCGGTGCTCCCAGCTGGGGGACGCTGAGCAAGTGCCTTGACCTCCCTGTGCCTTGGTCCCCTGTCTGTAAGATGAGGGTGAAGCGGTATTTACCCACTAGTGACGCTGGGGGAGGGGACGAGTTGACACATGCGAAGAGCTTCCGTTGGTGTCTGACCGAGACCAGCGTCGTGTAACGTGCTCACCGCAGCAGAGTAAGCAGAGTTTTTAAGACATTGGTGATTTATTAGTTTAGCACTTTATTCCTAATTAAGAGAGACTGTTTTGATTTCTGTAAACAATATGTGATGTCCTCCAGTTTTTACTTTTTGAAAAACTATCATGGACTTTAAAAAAATAACTCTTTTTTCCTTGATTATAAAGCAATTTAAAAAACAGAGAATACTCGAAAGTAGAAGAATATTAGCGTCTCCTAAAAGCCGTCATCTGGCCGCGGTCATTCTGGAGTGAGCCCTCTGACTCGGTGTTCGTGTCATTTCACTGGCACGCCGTCTCGCTTGAGTGGCCGGGCCACGGAGCAGCCTGTCCTCTAGCAGCCTGTCCTCTATTGTTAGACAGCTGGACCGCTTCCAACTGGTCTCTGTTTAGAACAGCCCCAGGCCCGGGCACAGTTGGTGAACTCCTGACCAAGTCTGGAGAGTTGAGGTCAGGTGGCGACCTCTGATCTTGACCCAGGGCCTCACTACCCACAATGCACAGGTCTGATCGGCAGCTGCACCAACTCCAGCTATGAGGACATGGGGCGCTCGGCAGCCGTGGCCAAGCAGGCACTGGCCCATGGACTTAAGTGCAAGTCCCAGTTCACCATCACACCGGGCTCTGAGCAGATCCGGGCCACCATTGAGCGGGATGGCTATGTGAGTGCCCACACCCCCAGCCCCTGGCTCCCCCTCCCCACTGCTGAGCTGTGTGGCTTCGGGCAGGACAAGCCACAGCCCTGTCAGCCGGCGTGGGGACAGGTGCCGCACCGCTACCCCGGGACTCTGGTACAGTTCCCTTTCTCCTCCTCTGCAGGCACAAATCCTAAGGGAAGTGGGCGGCATCGTCCTGGCCAATGCCTGTGGCCCCTGCATCGGCCAGTGGGACAGGTGAGAAGTGCACCTTTGATGGGACAGCCCCTTGGGGCCCGGGGTACGGAGCCCCAGCTGTTGAAGGGTAGTGTTAACCGGGTGGGGAGAAGAGACTCGGCCCCAGGCCTCTAGCTTCAGGGGCTGTGGCACACTAGAAGACTTTTCCAGGCAGGACTGGAAAGTGGGGCTGGAAGCAAGAGGAAGAGCCCCGCCTCGAGACTGACTGGGTGCCTGGCTCAAGCCAGAAGCAGCCAGGGGCTCGGGCGGAAGCATCTGAGAGGGCCAGTGGCCCCAGGTCAGGAAACTCAGGCCTCAGTCTGGGCTCTCCCTGTCTGCGGTGCGGGCTCAGGCAAGGCCCCGTGATCTCCCAGGCTCCCTCCCGCTCTGTATGCGGGAGTCACAGGGAGGAGGTGACTAGGGAAGACATGCTTAACCCTGTCTCCTCTGTCCCGGCAGAAAGGACATCAAGAAGGGGGAGAAGAACACAATCGTCACCTCCTACAACAGGAACTTCACAGGCCGCAACGATGCGAACCCTGAAACCCATGCCTTCGTCACGTCCCCGGAGGTGAGACGGCTCAGCCCGGCCGTGGCCTGGGACTGCCTCTGGGGCCCTGCCCCTGGCTGCTCAGTGGGGCAAATGGAGCCTGGAATGGGGCGTCTGAGCCGTGGGGCTGCCGAGGGAGCGTTGGCATCACAGAGCAAGAGGCTGTCTGGGCAGAAACCAGAACCACGGGGCTCAGGCGTCCCACTCCCGTGGTGCTCCCTGCCCGGACCCCTCACGTCCCAGGAGCCCCAGGTGCTTGTTCGGACCAGTTACGGTCATGAGCAGGAGCTTGGAGTCACTGCCCAGGCCAGACGCCAGCCCTGCCGCTTCCTGGCCAAATGGGTTTGGCCAAGTCACTTTTCTTCTCTGTGCCCCCAGTCCTCTCGGGACTACATGAGCAAGTCTGGAAAGCAGCCTCTTGTGACAAACATCCACGGAGCCAAGTGCTCCCGGCCTCAGCCACTGTCAGTGCATGGCCAGTCTTTTTTGTCTTTTTAAAGGAGTGTTCCATAAATACTTTTACTTGCTAAAAATGAGCGAAGAGGTGGTGCCTTCCATTGCTTCAGCTGCCCTTTTTTAATGCTAAATTATTTTTGAGAAAAAGACAGAATGCAAGAGGAGGAGGGAGGATCAGAGAGGGAGAGACAGAATCTGAAGCAGGCTCCAGGCTCTGAGCTGTCAGCAGTGAGCCTGAGGCGGGGCTCTGACTCCATGAACCACAAGGTCATGACCTGAGCGAAGCCAGACACTCACTTAACCAACTGAGCCATCCAGGTGCCCCTTCAGCTGCCCATTTAGGAACATTTTTGTCACAGCGTTGTTTCTGTCATGCCCCTGAGGAAGGCACTGAGGTCCAGGCCCAGTGGCCCGCTCTCCCAGAGATATTCTTGCAGTTTTGGCCTCTGTGGGGAGGACTTGACTATGGAGATCTCATATTACGTGGGCTCTTCTCTGTTTATGTCTGGGCTCCTGCTAGGGTCGGGATGGGAGTGGCGTTTGGCACTAACCAGCAGTGGTCCACCTCCATTCTAGATTGTCACAGCCCTGGCCATTGCGGGCACCCTCAAGTTTAACCCAGAGACCGACTTCCTGACAGGCAAGGATGGCCAGAAATTCAAGCTGGAGGCCCCGGATGCAGACGAGCTTCCCCGAGCGGTGAGTAGGCCCTGGCACCCGGGCTGTTAGCTGCTGCGGGCCTGACTCGTGCCGCGGCCGGTTGCTGTGTGGCCAAGGCACTCCTTCCCAGCATGCCAGCATCCTGGCCCTGCCCCCCGGCCCCCAGGGCAGGCAGGATGGCACAGTTAGAAAGAATGAGGCAGCTCTGTGCACTAGAGGGGAAGGTATGGGGCATACAAGAACCTGTCCACGTGAGGACATGTCCCTGTGTCCTCCTGCAGGAGTTTGACCCTGGGCAGGACACCTACCAGCACCCTCCCAAGGACAGCAGCGGGCAGCGAGTGGATGTGAGCCCCACCAGCCAGCGCCTGCAGCTCCTGGAGCCTTTTGACAAGTGGGATGGCAAGGACCTGGAGGACCTGCAAATCCTCATCAAGGTCAGCGACATGGGCGCGGGATGGGGGAGAACAGTCCCAGCCTGTCAGGGGCCCTCCCCTTGGCAGCAGGAAGGGCTGTGAAACCACGTGTTGTCCCCTGGGGCCCCAGGGAGGAAGGTCAGGACCAGGGTGGGGGCAGGGAGGGAGGTGTGGCCGCCGAGAGGGGAGCCAGGGCATC
>PISW01015797.1:0-15496 GCA_004023785.1 Mungos mungo
GCAGGGGGGTGGTGAAGTGGGCAGGCGGGGGTCGTGCTGCAGGGGAGTGGGTGGGTCCAAGTGGGCAGGGCTTGGGTTTGAGCTGGGGCTGGCCTGGGACGGAGGGCAGGGTGAGATCTCACGCTTGGGTGGTGGGCACTGCCGGGCGGTGGTGGAGGCTGTGACGGGAGAACACGTGGACTCTCGCAGTAGCTGAGAGAGGACAGGTCCAGACGAGGGCTGCCCAGCAGCGGAAGGAGGGGTCACTCGGGATGTGCTCCCTCGGGAGCGAGAGCCAGGGTGCCGACGGGGCCAGCAAGGAGGTGGCATCCCGTGTCCGGGACGAGGGCAGCTGTGGGTGGCTCTGCTGACGGAAGGAAGAGGCACCTGGCGAGGGGCCCTGCCTGCTCTTCCTGCTGTCACGTCGGGGACACAGAGGCATTTTGTTCTGGACGGTTTTTGAGGGTAGATGGGTGGAGGTCGTCCTGGAGGAGGACAGAGGCCGGGGCCAGCAGGGCAGGGGCTCTGGGCATGCGGGGCATTTTTACTCCTGTGATGCAGGGTGTCAGAGTTCCCCGAACGTCTCCGTGTGTGTGTGAGCCCGACGCGGTCCTGGGTGTCGCACACCCTGCCCACTCTGGCGAGTGTCGAGTCTTACCTGACTAGTTAACGTGCTTTTGTTCGTTCCTATCCGACACCTGTTTAGCGATCGTTTCTTCGTAAGTGAAGTTTGTTCTCATTTCCTCTTTGTGGAAGACTTTGAGCCGGAAGACATTGTCACAGTTTGGTGTTTTCTTACCAAACCAAGAATATTACGTGCTGGTTTTGCCTGCTTGCTTTATAAAACGGGAGGGGGAAGTTCTTGAGTTGCAACTTTCCTTTACCTTGAAAAATACTTGGCTGCTTGTTTTGACATTTTGGGGCTCACACGTATCACGGACAGGCTGTAAGGTGCCCCGTGGAGCCTGCCGTCCGCCACGCGCAGTGTGAGTGCGCTGAGCGGGAGAGCCGGAGTCCTGGCGCGGTGTGTGCTCACACTCGTCAGCCGGGCGCTCACGCAGATTGCCCGCACGGTGAGGCCGGAGCCGGATGGGCGGCAGACCCGCCTCCAGTAGAGCAGCTGGGAAACACACGTCGCGTGTGGAGACGGGCGCCTGCGCCGCAGCAGTGAGGGCGCGTGCCCAGCGCGCGCGGTGCTGGTTCTGCTCTGTCTGGGGCAGTTTCCCTGCCACGGGTCGTGGGTCCCTCTCCTGCGGGGGGGGGGGGGGCGCCTGTCACGCGCCATGTTCAAACCCAGGGGCAAATCCACCTTCCCATCCTGGCTGTTAGGAGAGGATCCAGGCTCTGGAGGCCGAGCTGCAGGCCGTCGGCCACAGCAAGACGATGCTGGAGAAGGAGCTCCAGGAGGTCATCTCCCTGACCAGTCAGGAGCTGGAGGAGTACCGGGAGAAGGTGCTGGAGCTGGAGGACGAGGTAGGCCGGGCAGGCCCTGTCACCCCCACGCAGCTCTGCGCACAGAGAGAGGGCCTGCAGAGGCAGGAGCCGGCCTGCGGCTCGAGTCCGCCCCCTCCTCCGTGCGCCATCAGACCGTTCGTCTGGGTCCTTGACGCGCTTGTGCACACGCACACCCCCGACTGCTGGACTCCCCACGCGCGTGGTCGTGCAGCTTTCCCTCGAGCACCCCTCCCGCATAGGGCTTGTCAGACCCCAAGGGCTAGACTGTCCCCGGTTAGAACGCTTGGGTTGCAAATAACAAGAAAACCGATTCTTGTAAAGGACTTCCCATGACTCTCTGGCCCAGAGACGGTGTGGCTGTGGGTGATGCTGCACGTGGAAGCCAGTGATGTCACCGAGGGCTCCTCACAGCGTCCCAGGCTCCAGGAGAAAGCGGGGCTGGCGGCTGTGGAGCAGGGGTGCCACTGCACGTGCTGCGGCTCTCGGGGGGTCTGTGGTGGCTCTTTAGCGCCGGGCACTCCGTTTCTGGTGTGCGGGAACTTAGCTCATGAACCAGAGCACGCGCTTACGTTAACTTCCCAGCGCCTTCCGTCTGTTTCAGCTTCAAGAATCCAGAGGCTTCAGGAGGAAGATAAAGCGCCTGGAGGAGCTGAATAAGAAGCTGGCCCTTGAGTTGGAGCACGAAAGAGGGAAGCTCACGGGCCTGGGGCAGTCCCACGCGGCCCTGCGGGAGCACAACAGCATCTTAGAAACCGCGTTAGCCAAGAGGGAGGCCGACCTGGTTCAGCTGAGCCTCCAGGTACTCGGGCTCCTTGCCAGAGGCAGGGGCTGGCTGCAGGCCGGGGGGCTCTCTGCCCGGCGCGGTCCATGCACCTGCCCCAGCCCCCAGAGCGTAGTGCCGCCCCGTCGCAGATGCCGGGACGGGGGAGGGGGTCTGCTGGAGTCTGAAACCCGCCTCACGGCTCTGAGGTGTGGGGCAGAGCGGGGGGCTCCTGACGCCCCCCTCACTGAGGGGCGAAACACTGTGGCCAGTCTGTTCTCCCTGCTCCAGGGGGTCCCACTGGTCCTCCGGGGTCCTTCCCTGTGTGACTCACAGCTGGGACTTGAACCCTGGGGGGCCCCCCCGACCCTGTTCTCAGCCCCTCGGCAGCCTCTCGGAGGACCGGGGAAAAGGCCCGTTGCGGCCGCGGGGCTGTCAGCCGCCGGATCGGGCTCTCGCCGCAACTTGTCCGGCGGTCCGAGAGCCTGTGAACTTGCACCTGGCGCTGGCCCCCACCATGGCCGGGCCGGGTGCCCCGCGGGGACGGTCTTTGTGTTCAGAACCCCCGATTCACAGACCCCCTCGCCCCTCGCTGTGCGCTCGAGCGCGGCCGGCCTGGCTCCGCGTCCTCCAGGAGCGGAGTTCTCCCGCCTTTGCCGCCTGGTGCACGTGCTGCGGTGCGTGCTGATGCCGTGCGCCCCCGTGCCACCAGGCTCCCCGTGTGGCCCTGACACAGTGGCCCTGCCTCCTGCTGGGGCTCCGCTGGCCCTTGGAGTTCGAGTCCTCCCTCAAGGACTGTGTCGGCAACGTGCCGTAGGTCCAGGCGGTCTTGCAGCGGAAGGAGGAGGAGGACCGGCAGATGAAGCGGCTCGTCCACGCCTTGGAGGCTGCGCTGGAGCGGGAGAAGGCCGAGGTGCACGGCCTCAAGGAGCAGGTGTGTGAGGCCCCCTCGGTCTGGATTGCACCCGCAGGACCCTGCTGGAATGCGGTATTTCAGTGTCTAGGAGTTGAGCGTTCCCCTCAGGAACTCGCTGTACAAGTGTCTTTCTGATGTGTTCTGAGGGCAGCGCGCCATCAGAGCATGGCGATCGTGAGCGGCGGGAGGGAGCCCTGGTGTCCTCCCTGGAAGAGTGGACTTGGACAAACCGGGGGCAGTCGTACGGGCCTGAGACGCGCCCAGAGCCCTCTAGAGTATTTGCTGGGGGAGGTGTCCCACGTGTGCTGTTGAGGTAGAAAAGCGGGCTGCCGAGCAGCGTATGACCCTGCCGCTGTTCAAGCGCCTTCGAGAAAGGCGGCTGTGCAGACCCGCTGCCGTTTCCTGGCGGCTCCTCTCCCTGCTCAGCTGCCCGCCAGGGCGTCAGGTTGGGCTTCCTGCAGGGGGCCTGCCCCTCCGGCCTGTGAGCGGGAGTCGGCCTCGGTCCCCGTGCTCCCCGCCAGGTGCCAGTCTGTGACTCTTACTAGAAGGTGAGCTTTGGGGGCGCCCAGGGCCTCGTTGGTTAAGCGTCTGACTCGATTTCAGCTCAGGTCATGATCTCACGGTTCATGAAGTTGAGCCGTAGTCGGGCTCTACCCTGTCAGCGCAGAGCCTGCTGGGACTCTCCCTCTCCCTCTGTCTCTCCCTCGTTGGCACGTTCATTTTCTCTCTCTCTCTTTCACTCTCTCTCTCTCTCTCTCTCTCACTCTCTCTCTTTCTCTCTCTCTCTCTCTCTCTCTCTCTCTCTCTCTCTCTCTCACACACGCACACACGCATGCACTCACATACACACACACTCTCAAAAAACTATAAGTTCTGGGGCGCCTGGGTGGCTCAGTCGGTTGAGCGTCCGGCTTCGGCTCAGGTCATGATCTCACGTTTTGTGGGTTCGAGCCCCACGTCGGGCTCTGTGCTGACAGCTCAGAGCCTGGAGCTGCTTCGGGTTCTGTGTCTCCCTCTCTCTCTGCCCTTCCCCTGCTCGCACTGTCTGTCTCTCAAAAATAAAAAATAAATAAAATTTAAAAAAAACTATAAGTTCTTAACAAAAAAGAAAAGAAAAAGAAAAGAATGTAAGCTTCCTGGCTTCAGGGCCGTGACCCGTTTACGCTCATGGCCCCGTGTGCGGCCCAGAATGTGTTTGCTGTGCACACACGGGTGCAAGGGTGCATGTGACCTGGGTTTTGCTGCATCTTTTAAACATTTCTCCATGATGATATAGTAGAGATATAAAGAAATGGTTCTTGATTTTTGGAGTGAGACAGTAAAATATTCCATTAAAACAGGACAATTGTAAGCTCTGTTACGACTCTATTACACGACCCCCATTTGCCTCTCCTGTGGGTCATTTCTGTCCCTGCATGAAGCTGGATGGGGTCAGCCGCCCTCCCTACTTTTCTAGCCCCCGTTTCCATATTTTGCTCACTTATTAATTTTATTCTCCTTCTAATTAAGTTGAAACCAGAAGGTTGTGAATAAAAGTGCTAGGGAAAGTGATGGGTGTATGACATTGGCTTTTTTTTTTTTTAAGTTTTTTTTAATCCTATCTTTAGTTATTTGAAAGAGAGACAGAGCATGAATGGGGGAGGAGCAGAAAGGGGGGGGGGGACACAGAATCCCAAGCAGGCTGCAGGCTCAAAGCTGTCTGCACAAAGCCTGACGAGGGGCTCGAACTCACAAAGTGTGAGATCATGACTGAGCGGAAGTCAGGTGCTTAACCGGCCGAGCCCCCAGGTGCCCTGTGACATTAGCTTCTTAGCTGTGAATGATTATCATCGATTTCTCTAAATGCATTTAGTCCAATTGTCCTGATTGTATGAACAGTATGTGCTGGTAAAACAAACAAAAAAGGCGTAAAGATTGAAGTCCAGATCATCTTGAATTTGCACCCAGCAGTGAACCACTACTAACATCTTCTACTGGAGATTTTTTTTTTTCTTACTGATTTATGCAAGTTAAACTTACTAGGTTCAACTGTCATATATTGTAAGTATTTTTATTAAACTTTTAAAAAATGAAGTGCTGTTAGTGCAATTAGATAAGAACATGGAGTTATTAGAAAGGAAAAGGGAAGATTGTCTTATATTCTTAGGATCTGCTGGTCTCGGGAAACTTGGGAGAAGCCGTTGTCAACCATGACAAGGCTGCTGTGGCATAAAGCGTGGCAAGGCGGGGCTGCCCTGCACCTGCTTGTTGTGCTGGACAAGGCGTCCCTCCAGAACGTGAGCTAGGACTGATTTCAACAACAAACATGCAGAAGATACACTTGAAGAGGACTGTCAAAACCAGTTAGACCCAGGGGCGCGGGGGGCTCGGTTGGTTGAGCATCTGACTCTTGATTTCAGCTCAGGTCATGATCTCTTGGTTCATGGGTTCAAGCCCTTTATTGGGTTCCGTGCGGACGGCATGGAGCCTGCCTGGGATTCTCTCTCCGTCTCTGCCTCTCTCTCACTCATACTCTCCCAAAATAACTAAATAAAGTTGAAAAAAACCCAGAAACTGTATAGATGTAGGAAACCTGGAGCGAACGCATGTGTCACTGGGCGCTTCCGGCCTCTGGGGCCTTGGAAAGTTTGGAGGACGCAGGCGCGGCTGGGACGCGGCGGGGCTGGCGGTCGTCCTCGCACACGCCGCAGGCCGCGTCGTGTGTGGCTCTCGCCCCTGGTGATGCTGGGGTTCTTCTGGTCAGGTTGCTGCGGCCAAGGCAGAAGCAGGACATAACCGCCGCCACTTCAAGGCCGCCGCCCTGGAGCTGAGCGAGGTGAAGAAGGAGCTGCAGGCCAAGGAGCAGCTGGTGCAGAAGCTGCAGGCCGAGGCCGAGGGTCTCCGGTGAGTGCCGGCGGGCGCGGGCCGGGCCACCGCCACACGCCTTCCCGGCGGGGCGCGCAGCGCGTGCAGGTCCCCCGTGCTCCGGCGCGGCTCGGGGCGCTGCAGGCACATCTAAGAAGGGAACCTGCCAGATTCCTGTCTGAAGCCTGCAGCTCGTATTTGAAATTTCAGCGCTGGCGTGGCTGCCCCCACCGTGCACCTGCCGTCCCCCGCCGAGAGCAGAGCCCCGTGTGAGGGGCGCGCGTCTGAGGGCCGTCCCCACCGCCGAGGCTCCCTGCAGCCTCCGGTTAGGGCGCTTTTCTCCCGCCGTAGTCCATCACGTGGGCTCACAGAGCGGCCTCCCCAGGGGCTTTGTGAGGGTCCGGGCGGAGCAGTGTCCGCCGGGGGCAAGCGGCCTGCGAGTCTCTGTCTCCCGTGATGAATCCCGTTCATCCGACAGCATTTTGTGGTGGCGTAAGCGTGCTGTGATTTCCTTCTTCCTTGTTTTGTTTTGTTTTTTTGCCAGAATCCAAGAGGGGCAACATTCCCAGGAAATAGGACTGTTCCAGGCGGAGCTGGCAGAGGCCCGGGCCCAGCTCCAGCTCCTGCAGCAGCAGCTGGACGAGCAGCTCAACAGGCAGCCTGTGGGAAACCAAGAGGTGACCCTCCGGGGAGGCCTAGTCTCCCGTGGACAGGGCTGACAGACTGGGCTCTGCTGACGGGTGATCGACACGCCCGTTCCCTGCGTGCTTGGGGAGGGATGTGTGTTGTCTCTAAGTGATACCAGCACGCAGAGATGAGCCAGAGCGGTTTTACAGTGCGGGAAAGCCGCTGTGAAGTTCTCTGGGTCACACGACGTTTTCCCTCCTCTAGATGGAAAATCTCAAGTGGGCGGTGGATCAGAAAGAAAGAGAAATCCAGTCCTTGAAGCAGCAGCTGGACTTGAGTGAACAGCAGAGTAAAAAAGAGCTCGATGGGACACAGCGCTTGCTGCAGGTACCGCTGGGTCCGGCTCCCGGGGCGGGTCAGAGCCAGCCCTTCACGAGGTCGTGGGTGATCACGGCCCAGTCCTGGTGACCGTGCCGGCAGCGCGCCCGGTGCTGCCACCAGGCCGCTTTGCGGACGTTGTTCGTTCCGGAAGGAAGTCCAGGGCGCGCACCCGAAGGAGGCCAAGCGCCAGCGCTGCGCGCCCTGGCGAGCTGTGTGAGATGTTCCCAGAAGGGGATGTGGCCAAGCTCAGTCCGTGGGACCGTGCGTGTGAGACGTTCACCCTCTGGGGTAAACTTCTCCACGGAGAAACCCCGTGCAGTCTGGGCTGCTTGCGCAAAGGGCCAGGAACGCAGCTCTTGCCGGGAGTCCTTGTGAACGGAGGGCGTGAGCAGCCTTGGATTGGTTTCTGTCCCTCTGAGGCGTGGCGAGGCTTATTCCAGCAGCTGACCTTGGGATTGAAGCAGGGGCTCCTGGGGTCCGCTGTAGATGGCGGACACAGGAACGTGGCCGGTTCATCGGCAGAGGCCCTGAAATTTGGATGGAAGCGCTGAGAAGGGGAGGCTGCCCCACCCGGACTGCGGAGGGAGATGAGCTGGCCGCGCCGCGCACCTCTTCACCTGAGAGTCAGCGTTCCATTTCCAGCCCCTTAGAGTTGTGACGAACAAACTTAAGATCTTAGCAGTGTGTTTAAGGTTTTTCAGCTTTTAAAAACCCGGGACTTCCCTTTCCTTAGAACATCAAGGCCGAGCTGGAGACGGCGCGGGAAGACCTGTCCCTGAGCCAGAAGGAGAAGTTCATGCTGCAAGCTAAGGTGTCGGAGCTGAAGAGCAACATGAAGAGTCTTCTGCAGCAGAACCAGCAGCTCCGGCTGGACCTGCGGCGCGGCGCGGCCAAGACGGTACTGGGGCCCCTGCCCGGCGGGTCTGCTGGGTCTGCGGCGGGTCTGTGGCGGCAGGTGGCTGGCGCGCCTCGTAGTCCCTGACGCGTGGCTACATGTAACCGGCATGAGCAGCTGCCGAGTGAGAATAGCTGATGCGGGAGTACAGTGCTTAGAAACAGGCCAAACCCTTTTATTTCGGTGCCTTTTCCAAGAGCGTGAATTCAGGTACCACTTTGTTGTAATACCCCTTACAAGCCGTAGAGGGCGTCACTGCTGGTAGGCCGGCCGGCCGGCATGCAGCAGCTGCCCGCGTGGCCTTGGGGACCCTGCTCAGGTTTTCTGCACACCTGGCTCTTGTTTCTCCGCTCAGTCTACGTGCGTGTTTTCCAGGTGCAAGGAAGTCACTCAGACTCGGGTTTGTTTAGCATTGTTTGCCGGTCTGTGGCAAAAGTGTGAAGTCCGAGAAGGGGGAGTTGCAGGAGTTGAAATGGACTTAATTTCATAGGGACGTGCAGAGTCAAAGCCGTGGTCTTTCGTGGAACGCCCCCCACAGGGGCGCTCTCCTCCCCGGGAGCCACGCATGTCAGGAAGCAGGTTCCTTGAGCCCTCTGGCTGCCATCTGCCGGCCCGGAAGCAGGGGCCGTGCCTTCCCGGGAGGCACCTCTGGGACCACCCATTGTGACCCCGGGCACCGATGGGGGGAAGCGTGCGGGGGCGTCACCCTCCTGGTGAGACCGCTGACCATGTGCTTTTACAAACAGAGGAAGGAACTGAAAGGTGAGGCCAGCTCTTCTGGCCCCGTGACCCCGGTGAAGATCCCCGACTGCCCCGTCCCGGCCTCCCTGCTCGAGGAGCTGCTGCGGCCCCCGCCTGCCGTGAGCAAGGAGCCCCTCAAGAACCTCAACAGCTGTCTCCAGCAGCTGAAGTACGAGCCGTGCGCTGCGTTCCGTCCCCCTGGGTCTCTCGGACGAGACTGCGGGTCTAACTGGGGAGAGTCCCTCCCGTTGGCAGGACCGCATGCCCGGCAGGGGCCGAGCAGGCCTGTGCCACGGGGGGTCACTTGGACCGGCCGGATGGCCTAGAGCTAAGTGACCTTGCAAAGCCCTCGAGGCACCACGACCTGAGCCCTTAGAAACCCCCCAGGTGGATGTTCTGCTCCCACCAGCCCGAGGCCAGTGTCTGCAGGGTGTGGCATGTGAGGACATCTTTTTATTAATTAAAATTTTTTCCTGTTTACTCCTTTTTAAAAATATTTATTTATTTTGGGGGTAGAGAGTGTGCAAGTGGGAAAGGGGCAGAGAGAGAAGAACACACAGAACCCAAAGCAGGCTCCAGGCTCTGAACGGTGGGGCTTGAACTCACGAACCGTGAGATCATGACCTGAACCGAAGTCGGACGCCCCCCCCCCCCGCCCCCGGCACCCCGGGGACGTCTGTTTTGACCCTGTGAGTGGAAGCTGTGTGGCCAGCCCTCCCGGCCGCGTTGGCACCTCCCTGAGCAGAAGCCCCTGTGCAGAGTGGCGTGGCCTGCGTCCCGTAAGCCCCGGGACCCCGTCAGTGCTGCTGGTCCCAGACAGGTCTGTGAGCCCCCCGACGATGCCGCGGTGCCCAGGGGACTGCTGTCCAGGTCAGGCTTGTTAGGATCCAGGTTCGAAGTGGCTGGTTGTCTCTGAGGATCGTGATGGCATCTTTTCTAGCTCCCCTTTGACTGGCCTTCCTTCCCTGTCTCCCTGTCTGTCCAGGCAGGAGATGGACAGCCTTCAGCGCCAGATGGAGGCCCACACCGTCACCGTGCACGAGTCGCTGTCCTCGTGGACTCAGGGGGACCCCGGCGCCAGCCCGGCTCCCCCAGGAGACCACGCCAACCCCCGGGGAGACACGGAGCGACGCGGCCAGTGCGGGGCCTCCAGAGAGGGGCTCGGGATGGCGGCCGCCGTGCGCCCCCAGCCCGAGTGCTTGTGACTTCCCAAAGGAATACTCTTCTGTCAAGATTATTTATTTGACTGTTTGCTCTGTTTTTCTAAGAGATGAGGTTTAAATTTTACATTTGCCTTTACAAGGAGTCAAAGGACAGAACGAGAGGCGAGGATTAGAGAAATAGTCATTGCAAATCACAACTCGCTTTTCCCGTGGAATGACCAAATCTGAACAACCCGGCCTAGATCTCAGCAGGAAGGTTTTGAATGTGTCCGAAGATGCTGCTGTCCGAGGGGGACGCCAGCCGGCGGCCCCTGCATGACTGGGTCCCGTTTCTCTCCTGATTCAGAAGAGCTTTACCTCCCTGCAGAAATGAAACTTTATTTGCACCTTTGGTTTTTACTTTATTTTTAATGGCTGTCTCACCATAGGATGTGTATATAAATACTGAAAATCAATCTAATCTTTAAAAAATGTCTGTATTATTTAAGAATGATCTGAATTGTCTTTTTATTGATTGCCTTTTGGAAATGTGCTGTCAGGAAATAATGTCCACGTAGGGTTTAGGGATGTCCGTCAGAAAATTGTATTTTAAGAAATCATTATTTTATTTACTGTTCTAAAACCAAATATTCCTAGAAAAGGGTCTTTATTTGAGTTTCACTTTATTTTCCACGGCCTTGTTGTAAGTGCACAACACCCCTGTCACCCGACCCCTGGCCCTGCAGGACCTCACCCACCTTGGCTGAGCCCAGTCACCGTGCTGGCCTGATGTGGGAGACGCTGGAGGAGCGGCAGGGGGAGGGGGGCGGGGCTCCAGACCCAGGCTTCTCCAGGCCGCCCCCGCCCCCACCCCCACGCCCACCGAAAATGCCCGGCAGGGCCTGTGTAGGCAAGAAGGTTCGGAAGACCCTGCAACCTCTCCGCTGGAGACACAGGTTTCTAGAAGGGGCAGCTCAGCTCCGTGGGAAGGCGGTGGCTGCCCCCGACCCCAGCTGTCCTGTGGGGGAGGACGGGGTTTGGAGCTCGCTGAGCTGGGGGGTTTCTTGTGGACATTTCTCCACCTGAAACAGGGAAGCGCTGCAGAAACCGACGGGCTGGGACCCCTGAGGTCTGTAGCTCTGTCCCCTGCTTGGCTAAGGAATGTAAACTAGTCCCTACGGTTGTGAGTTAGAGCAGAGAGGCCTCTGGTGCGGGTCACTGGTCTGGAGAGGAACTGGGAGCTGTTACTGATCGGGCCGCCCGCACCTGTGTCAGCTTGCTACTTGCGTCTCTTCAGGATGAAACGGTTTGGTGTTTTTAGGCTGTCTGTGTTCTCTCGTAAGATGCTGTTAGAAGGTTCACCGATAAAGTAGCATTGACCACAAAGATGTTTTTTAGTGTTTTAAAAAAATTCCCTAGCAAGTGTTGGGACTTCTGAAATGTGCATATCATTTGTACAGGGTTTATCCTGAAATAATACTTGAAGACTTCATTATAAATATATCCACTTTTCATCTGAAGTTGGAAACCGTTTTTGACAAAATTGGTTTTGTACCGTTAGAGGAGAAAAATCGTAATTTACATTATTTATTTGGGGTGTATTATCCTCAGTTTTAATTTTAAAACCAGCACAGGACCCTCAGCCTCCTGCTGTTGCTGCTGCGTCACTGCTGCGCGCCCGCGGCCCTGGGGACAGCGGTCACGGCGCTCTTAGGAACGGGTCAGCTGGTTGGGAGCAGGGCTCTGCTCCTCACCTGTTTCCTTCACGTCTTATCCTCTGTGTGCGTGTGCCTGCGTGTGCGTGTGCCTGCGTGTGCGCCTGCCCCCGTGTGGGAGCCGTGTGCCTGCGGCGATGGCAGCAGCGCCTCCCGGTGTCCTGACGTCACCCGGTGCCTTTGTCGTCACCCCACCTTTCAGTTCCCCCCGGCTGTGTTTCCTGCGTGGCTCACAGCCTTTTTGTCCAGCCTTTCGTTAGGGCTTCCTCAACCGGCCACCTGGGAGAGGAAGCTGGACTCTGAGGTCACCTGCGCCTGGTGTGTCGAGGGTCTGTTGTTTTTAGCCTCCAAGGGCCTTGACTTCTACCTCCCACAGCTAGAGTCTGCAGTGAGTATCATTTGAAACGTTCTCCTGTTGTGGGCAGAAGTGGGAATTCGGCATTTATTCATGGAAAACGAAAGTCCCGTCCGGAGTACTTGTAAACATAGGTTTGCTGTTACGTTGTGTTTGTGGATGTTACTCATCCTGGGTCATGAATACCGTATGCCAGGTCCTCGCCACAGAGGACCCTGGTTTGGACACATCCTCGTGTCATTTCTTACATGTCTTACGTTCCAAAGAAAATCCTACTCCGCCGTGGTTGCCACTGATCTCTCCGTGGAGCACAGTGGATGGATGCCATTGGATTGTGTGGATTTACATGCTTTTGTTCTACTCTTTGGAAGGTCTAACAGGCCAAGTTCTGATAGGATGTACACCTGGCTGGTACTGTGGCCCGGGGTCAGGACAAAGGGACAGGCCTGCTGAGAAGATTCTCACTAAACTCTTTCTCAGTTTACAGACTTTTCTTGGTGTAGGGATGCTGCCCACACCATGACGTGCATTCCTCCTCCCATGAGTAACTTCTACATAGAGATGCCATGTCCTGTGTAAAGATTTCTAGGAGTAACGGACCAGCGTACCTGAAGGGCAAATGTCCTGGAACCTTCCTCAAGGACCCCTGCGGCGTGGGAGACATTCTGAGCCTTACTCGAACAAGCTCACTGACTGCCGTTCCAGGCACACCTGGTTGTCTGATGGCCTCAGGCTGTAATAGGGTGCTGGAGGGCAACGCTTTAGAGGGTCTAGAAAACTTGGCGGCTTTAAGTTACTCATTTCTGTTAAAAATTTCCTCATGAAAGGAAGTCCTCAGGTTGGGGCTCTTCAAGGGAAAGGTGTCACCATGCACAGCGAATTGTAACTTTAAAAAGCATGTTGATTTTTTATAAATTTAAGTGTGTTGGGGGAATTCCTTAAATTTTGTGCAATAAACTATTTTTTGTTAAAGATTTTCACATTTCATTGGGAGCCTTATTTAATATACATATTCAGTTGTACTTGGGAGGAAATTTTATCTCGTGTTTCATACGCTGTGTTTAAATCCTCGTCTTTAAAGAGCGTCTCGCTGTCCTGACTCCCGTGCCAAAGACTGACGTGGTGTGAGGTCTCACCCGAGCTCCCTCTGGGTCCAGAGCGGCGAGCTCCCCGCGCCCTGCCCCTGCAGCCCACACCGCGTGCTGCCGCGTGAGTACAGGGAGGGGCGGCTGCCCGCAGGCCTGCGGGCCCGTCCCCGTGCGTGTCCCCGCGCTGGGCACTGCTGTCACGACTGTCCGCAGCGGACCATGGGATGGGACGTGAGCAGAAAGCAGACCTAGTGCGGTTCCTTTATAAAGACTCCTAACCCCCAGCGCACACTGATCCTTCCCCGGGCACGTTTACTTACATCGAGCTACATTTATGCCATTTTACATGGTTTCTTTTTATTAGAGTTATTTCCGGAGCGTCCTCGTTTCTTCTACTGGACGTAGGGCATCAGGGGCTGGTGGACCTTACTGGGCAGATGAGCCTTAATTCGCCGTCTTCGGTGACTTTAAGGAGATACGTAAACAAGTACCAGTTGGATTTCTTTCCTTGCTAATTTGGTGTAGAAATGGTGGTAGAATGCTACTAATAGGCAGATTTATGAACTAGAAGTAATATATATTTTTTAATGTTTTTTATTTACTTTTGAGAAACAGAGAGAGACAGCGTGAGTAGGGGAGGGTCAGAGAGAGAGGGAGACACAATCTGAAGCAGCTCCAGGCTCTGAGCTGTCAGCACAGAGTCCGATGTGGGGCTCGAATCCACGAACCATGAGATCATGACCTGAGCCGAAGCTGGACGCCCAACCGACTGAGCCACCCGGGCACCCCGAAGTAAGTAACATTGACCCTTTACTGAAGACCTCTTAAAATTCGGCAAGATGGTGACACCCTTGTGCACAGTAACCCTTTTGCTAATCTGTAAATGGAACTTCCAGGCTCCCCTGCCGGCAAGGCGTCCTCAGTGGTGGCATCTGCTCTTTCTCTAGGCTCCACCGTATCGTCCGTGGAGGGTCCCAGCTGCTTCCTGCTCGGACAGTCCCTTGCTACTCCCAGGGCCACACTTCTTCTCTTGACTCCTCTGGCATGGGGTGCTCTCTGGGCTACACCCCTGCTTTAAGTAACATCATGGTGGCTGGATTTCCATGTCTTTCTCCTTCTCTTGTTGAAGGATGCTCAAGACACACGTGGAAACTGGACCTCTCCACTCTGTCATTACTGACCTGGTCCCTGGCCCTCTCGATCTGGAATCAGAAGTGGAGTGAGGGATGAGGGTAGGAGTTAGACAAACACAATTAGGAATTAGATGCAACCTGTTCCTCTCAGAAAAAAACATCGGATCTTCTAAGCTCCATTTCGGTAGGAAATCTACTTCTACCTGCAGAGTTTACATCTCACATTCTCTCACTTCTACCTTATTGGTAAACAGTGGTCAGTTACAGGGCTGGCTTCTTAACGTTGAACTGTTTTCCTATTCTTTCTTCCCCTTTGATTCTCCCACTCGTATTTCAGATTTAGCCTGCCTTAGCTGGGGGTGAGGGCGGCTGTGATA
Organism: Mungos mungo; assembly: GCA_004023785.1. Lineage (NCBI taxonomy): Eukaryota > Metazoa > Chordata > Mammalia > Carnivora > Herpestidae > Mungos > Mungos mungo. The sequence continues at coordinate 14,409 of PISW01015797.1, forward strand.
GGATCGCTCTTGTTAGGTGGATTCCACCAGAGATCCTGGTACCAACAACCTGGTTAGGCTGGTAAAGGTGCCACAAGACCCCCAAAATTCAGTGGTTTAAATGAGAGAAGTGTTCCTTACGTGTAACAGCCCAAGCACAGAAACGACCGACCCGGGGCAGCCTTGTGGTGCTAAGGACAGAAATGTCTTCTCTCTTTTTCTTTTTTTTTTTTAATATTTTATTTATTTTTGATACAGAGAGAGACAGAGCATGAGAGGGGAGAGGCAGAGAGAGAAGGAGTCACAGAACTGGAAGCAGGCTCCAGGCTCTGAGCTGTCAGTACAGAGCTTGACGCCGGGCTCGAACCCACGAACGTGAGATCCGACCTGAGCTGAAGTCAGAGGCTTAACCGACTGAGCCACCCAGGCGCCCCTAAAAAATGTCTTCTCTCTTGGCACAATCTGTGGCCTAGGACAGCTGCTCCAGGCCCCGACTTCCTGTGCACATTTCCCACGTGGAAGGCATGTGTGTGGCTTCCTCGGAGGGTGCGGCTCCCCAGCCCCACAGACCCCTGTCCAGCAGCTCCACTTAGTCACGGGGCCACACGATGTGGGTATGGCTACCTCTTAAGGGATGGACAGCTAGATAATTAGACGGAAATAGTAACGGCAGCTAACATTTATTAAACCCTGACTGTGTGGTGGCTCTGTAGCAAGGGCTGACATACATCAGTCCTCACCTCTGAGACAGGATTATCGTCCCCCATCTTGCCACGGAGAAAAATGAAGTGCAGGGCAGTTACGTAATTCACTCAGTTCCCCAGAAGGTTGGGGGCAAACAGGACACCAGCCCGGGCAGTCTGGCCGTCTCTCATCTCTGCAACATCAGATGTCTGTAAAAAGGTAAAAACTGGGGAGCTGCTGGGCACAGGTGTCTGTTCTCAGGACACGTAGTAGAAGTGACAGGATTTCATTGTAGCAGGCACCCTTCCTCTTGAATCGTACACCCAGTTTACACTGAAACAGATTTGGGCCACCATCCATCCGCGTGTGCACCTGTCATTACCAACCTAAGCAAGATGGGGAACATTTCCTTCCTGGTTAACCCC
>PISW01015798.1:0-15500 GCA_004023785.1 Mungos mungo
GGGGCTGGGGCAGATAGAGCAGAGGGGTGTTGTGGGAGGTGGAGGGGGACAGGTGCAAAGCCAGTAGTTTCTAGCTGCCTCTGTGTGCTGTCGTGAGCACCAGGAATGGGAAGAAGTGGTGGAGGGTCTTGGCCCCGTACCGGCTGAGACAGGCAGGAGAGGACCAACCAAGGGACCTGGGACCCGGACAAGAGGCCATGGCTTCGGGGGCAAAGACGCAGAAACCCATCTCCAAAGCCTGGGAAGAGGAGTCCCCGGCCATTGGTGAGCAGAGCAGGACTGGGATCTCAGGGGAGAAGCAGCGAGAAGGACACTTCGAAGAAAACGTGAGATTTTCTAACCAGTGAGAATCACGGACTAGGCTTCCTCATGGGCCGCTCCCCAGAGGCAGGTGTTCGAGCCAGCAGTCAGGCAGCGGGAGACGGGCAAGTTCAAACACGTAATGCGGACCCGGAAGTCAAGCATTCGGCTCAGAAAGAAGGCAAAATGAGCATCCGGGGCAATGAATTCAAAAAAGAAGGCGTTGGGTAAATCCAGCACCACTCGTTCTTTCTAATGGGCTTGTAGCCAAGAGAGAGGAGGGAAGGTTCTTCACAGGAGAGTGACTTGGGGTTCCTGTCACATCTCAGGGAGGAACCCCGGAATCGCCGCTCACGGGCTGCAGAGCTGGCGGGGTCTCGGGGTGCAGCTGCAGAAGCACAGGCCTGAGTGTGCCTAGAACCTGCGGCCAGGCCCCCGCCACCCCCCTTGGCCTCTTTTCACTTAAGAGACCCGGAAGCTCAGAATGGCTAGGACCTGGCCCGGGATTTCCAGGCAGGAATTGGAAGGGGGTGCCCCCCAGGGAGCTGGTCTTTACCTGCACACGTTCTAACCCCACACAGAGCTGAAATCCCACAACCCGTCTCCACCGGCTGCATCTGCTTCCGCATCTGTGCTGCAGAGTTAATGGTGCCCACACCCCAGGGGCCCACCTTCCACAGTTCTAGGGTTTCTTTGGAAAACCCAGGCCTGGGTGGGGAGGAAAACCATTTTCTTGAGGAGTTCAGTAACATGGGAGAGACCCAGGAAGGTGAGCGGCTCCCCTGTTATGCCCAAGTTGCAGTATCCCCAAATACCAGAGACCACCAGGGAGACTGAGTCACGCATGCAAAAGCAAAGGGCTTTATTACGGGCTCGGGCTCACAGACTTCACCAGCGCAGTGGATCCGTGCTGACAGCCCCGAACAAGGGCTGAGCAGGGATTTTATGGGGTTTGGGAAGGGGGAGTTACAGGAAATTGTGACGTAGGTACAGTGATCCAATCATTATCGTATAACAGTATTGGTAACAACTTTGACCATACACATGTCCAGAGCATTTGTTACTTTTGGCGGGACCCAATCACAACATTTAGAGTACCTTTAAAATCAGCCAATTACAGGGCGAGCCTAGGGTCTTGTTCGGTGACTATCGGGTTAACTTTAACATTAGGTAACAGGGTCCTATCTAAAGTTCCCATCTGCAGGCCTCCCCCTTAGGAATGTGGAGAGTGGTGGCTGGCCTTCCCTGATGGGGTGTTTCGAAGGTGAACTCTCTTCCTCTAGGCCATGTGTCACTGCCTGTTAGTTCCGGGGAAACTGAAACTTAGGCTTATAAGGTCAGAGGGGAAACTTAAGGCCTGTCATGGAGTCAGTTTGGTTTAGACTTGTGTCCTTACACCCCGAGCTGTCCTAAGACACCCGCCTAAACTCTGGCTTTAGCTGAAGACAGAAGGAGGATGTATCATGTCAGGCGGAGGCGGGGGTGGGAGGCCAGGTAGCAGGCGCCCAGGGAAGGCCTGGTAGACAAAGGTAAGGTTCGCGATGCGGATTTAAGGTGGACCTTCTGCCGTGGGGTTTTCTGGGGCTGGAGCCCTCTCCTCCCCGCGCAGGGGGAGGCAGCCTCAGAATGGAGGTTTCCTTTGTAACTGAAAATTCCCCTCACAGAGGAGGAAGGAAGCTAGGAGAGACGGCTTTGCAGGGCATCCTGACTTCGCTCTTTCCCGGCGTAGAAACAGTCATCCCGGGAACTCACTTTGCACAACTACCTCGGAGAAGCATCAAGTGCCAAGATGCCCCATGGAACGTGGGGCTTGGGAGAGGGGCTATTGGTGAGAGACGCAGCGGGCAGCAGGGAGACCACAGGTGTCAGGATCTTCGAGCCACCAGATTGACGTGTGTGACCGGGTGAGGCTGATCAACCCTGAGCAGCCTTTTCTCATCACCAGTAAACCGTAGCGGACCCCTGCTGGCCTTCTCCAGGGGCGGGTCCCCTGCCCAAGCTCCCAGGACCCCACACCTGGCCTAGCGCTCTGCTGTCACACCCTGAGCTTCTTGTTTGAATAAGGACACCATGTTGTCACTTTCCCCTGGACCCCTCAGATCACTTTACCAGTCCGGCCTCTTAAGATGGCAGAGACTAATACACGGCGCCTGCTGGCATCTAGTAGCCTGGCACTTAGGAAAGGGGCTGGCACGCAGTACGTGATAAATAAATGAGTGTTACTATTAATATCAGCTCAGGTGACCCCTGGAAGCCCCAGGCTCAGAAAGAAACACAAAACTGAGTGAGCCGCTGGCGGCGGGAGACACAGACGCCCGCCCACGTGGATGGTCCTTCCTTGCTGTGGCTCTGGGAAGGGGGGTGTGACGGCTCCTATAAAAAGCTCTCCATTGGTGGACTTGGGGAACTTGGGACTTCTCTTCAGCAGAGAAGGGGCACCTGGCGCACCCACAAACGGCACTGGAGCTGAGCTGTGGCGGGACGCCAGCTTTCCCCTGGCCTCAGTGTGTGCCCGGAGATGCGTGTCCACGGCCAGCCCGTGTGCAAACGGGGGCCCCTGTGGTCACATGCGTGGATGGGCCCGCAGGATGGGAGATGCTGGCCTCTCACACCTGACTTTAGGCATGGGTGCGACTCTCCACCTTTGGGGTTTCCTTCCTCTGGGGACCCGGTAGAGCTGCCCGTGGGTTCTCACCAGTTTGAGGTTGGACTCAGCCGTGCAATTCGCTCTGGCTGCCCAGATGTCAGCAGAGCCACCTGCAGCCCCACAGAAAAACCTTCAAGAGCAGTATCCAGGGGCGCCCGGGGGCTCAGCCCGTTAAGCATCAGGCTCTTGATCTCAGCTCAGGTCATGATCTCACAGTTCATGAGATCGAGCCCCACATCAGGCTCTGTGCTGACAGCCTGAGCCACTTGGGACTCTCTCTCTCCCTCTCTGCCCCTCCCTGCTGGTTCTCTCTCTCTCTGTCCCTCTCCCCAGGATAAATAAAACTTAAAAAAATAAAAATAAAATAAAAAGCACGTTCTGATGACACATATGCTTTGGCTACCAGCGTAGTTAACAATTTCTAGAGGGCGAAATTACTGCTTTTAAGAAAATAAGACACATTTCTATCAGACTGAACAGAAGCAGTGAGGGGATTAAAAATCTACGTATGATCTGGCCATAGCTCGCTTGCTCGCTCTGCCCCTGCCCTGCGTGTGTGTTCTCTCCCTCTCCATCTCTCTATCTTTCTCTCTCTCTCTCTCAAAATAAATAAGTAAAAAAATAAAAACTGAGAAAAAGAGCCACACCCAGTTGGCAGAAGACTTAGCTCTTGCCGCATCCCAAGCCGGGGAGGCCCCAGCCCAGGGTCCCTGAGTCGGGTCCCTACTGACCTAAGCAGGAGTGACAGATAACCTGTCCTGTGTGTGTGATTTATATGACACAGCGCACACCCTAGTCCGTCGAGGTGCAAGCCACCGCCCTGGACAGAAAGCCACTGTTTCCCGGGGACCCCATGTGACCATGCAGGAGGGCAGGGGACATGGAGACGGAGGCTCCGAAATGACCACACCCTGGTCCAAGGGCAGACCTGGGCCGGGCGATTCCTGACTACGACAGAGTCTCATGTGTAACTTTCTTAAACTCACCCATCGTATGGTTTTTAATAAGTCAAGTGACTCAGAGAGAAGGACCCAGAGAGGCAGTTCAGAGAAAGATCATCTTATGTAAGAATTTTAGCCCAATTAACTGTCACCGTCCCACGTTATCTGCTCATAGTTCCGGCAGATTCCCACCTTTACGAAATACTGAGGGGACAGCGTCTCCTTCCAGCCTGTGGTCTCCTGAAAGGGGAAAGAGCCCTGCACTCATGACCTGCTTTGCCTGAGGAGTCAATAGGAACCGCAGAAAGCCACACACTTTCCCCCAAGGTTCTCAAGGCTGATTCCACGTTATGCTGCTCACAAGATGCTGGCCTCCGGAGACCAGCGTGGGGACCTCTCTGAAGCATCCGTTCACACACAATACCTTGGAACCCTTAATTTTGCTTAAGTTTCATCAAAGAAAAAGTTATCTCCCAAAGACCCATTTAAATGAATAGGTAAATGGGAAAGTTTTATTCCTTAATAGGCAGGAAGCAGAAGGGCACCAAGTATCTCTCCTTCCCAACACCCCGTCCTGCAAACTAAACAGACACATCTGACCACCTGCATGTTTGCACACAAGTCCATCCTCCGCTGACCAGAATAAAATCCGTTTCTCGATATCAACCTCACGAACTTCGTCGCCTGCGTGAGAAACACTGGGTGTCACCCAAGCAGCATTCTCAGGGACTGCGACTCTTTAAATCCTGCAGACATAGCAGCAGCCCCAAAGCCTGGGCCGCATGTGGCGGTGAAACATAGAACAAGAGAGCCCCCTAGTGGCCACATCGCTTGCTGTCATTGTTCTGTGCACTTGTTCTGTTTGCGGAGCCTTCTCTTTCAGGGGCTGCAAAACCCACCTCACCGCCCCTGAGACCAGGGTGTTCCAGAACTCTGGCCTTACTGAACGCTTTCGGGGCACAATTTCTAAGGTCATGTTCTTGATTCTAATGCTATACCTCATTCTTGTAAGAGGCTTCTGTGGAAATGGTAAGAAACTGTCGCATGGTAATAACTTTCTTTCATTCACATAAAACTGAGCGCCTCCTTGCTCAAAGATCACCTGCATCGAGGCAAACTTCTGCAATTATTTCTACTACACATTTTTTAGGTCCACACAGCGTGTCATAGATGATGCGAGCCCTACAGCCGGAAATCTAACTATAAAATTCCGCACAAATTCTTCAATATGCTATCTATCCTGTGAAGAAAGGTGTTCCGTCTTATCTTGAAGGCAAAGTCGGAAAACACCAATGTTGTTTTGTAAATCTGGGGTTAGAAAGTAAACATGATGATTGCATTTTTGCTTGGGCTGATGCTGCAGTCACGGCCTGAAGAGATAAAACACCCTCTCCCATTTTATTTTGTCATCTTTCCTACAGTTACAAAAGGAGGGAGGTGACAGCCTCCAGACCAGCAGGTGTGAGTTGGGCTCATCATGACCGGAGCCTTCTCCCCACGTGGGAGCCTGCCGAGGTACAGGGGCCCCTCTGTCGTTCCCAGTGGCAGGGCCCCGGGGTTGGCCCCCAGGGCCCCAGACCCGGTCACTCCAGGCGGGCACAGGCGACCAGAGCACCACTTTCTCTTCACGACCTTCATGTTACAGGAAGCAACACTCAGAGCTTTTCCTTTGCTTCACGGCTCAGATTTCTACATAAAAACTTTGAGATCGTCCAGCAAGAGTTCACCTGCTGGCCTCCGTGGTTTTGCTTCCGCGGCAGGTGTGGTCCCTCCGTCACATATATTTTCCGTAATGTAGGACCAAACTGTGTCCACACAGCTGTGTCCTTTCTGTGCTTCCACAAGTGGATGTGTGGGTGCATGTGTGTGCACGTGTGTATATATGTACACGCACATGTTTGTGCAGATGTACGCTGTACACACGTGTGTGCATGTTTGTGTAGGTGCTGGGTGTGGGTGTGTTGTATGCATACATGTGTTCATTGTATGTGAGCACGTGTATGTGCACGGCTTTGCACACTTGTGTGTCACGTGCACACATGTGCAAACGTGGTTGTGTGCATGTATGTTGCACACATGGGCATTCATGTATGTACACATGAGTGTGTGTTGTGTGCGTGCACCTACATGCGTGTGTGCTAATGTGTGCATGTTTGTGTGTGTTGTGTACATATGTATGCATGTGTGTATGTGTCTATGCATTTGTGTGCAGACCCTTAAATGTGTGCAGGCGACTCTGCATGTTATATGCATGTGTGCACACACGTATGGGCATGTGTGCATGCATACAAGTGTGTGGATGTATGTGCAGGGGTGTGCATGTGTGTGTGTGCGTGTGCATTGTGTGTGGGTAACTATGGGGGTGGCGTGTGTGTGTGCACATGTGTTGTGTGCACGTGTATGTATGTGCACAAGTGTGTGGTTGCCATGAATCGCGGACTCGGCACGAGTCCCCCAGAGGGACGGCAGTACTGTTGTGGGCCGTGTGCACAATCTTGTCCCTTTCTCTCCTCCATCACGTCGGTCGGTAAAAGCGCGAGCCCAGGGCGAGGCCGAGCGAAGCGCGGAGCTCGCCCCCCCCGAGCCGTCTCGTCTGATGACCGAGCCCCCCTCCGGCTGCTCTCCACTCCACTCTGTGGAAGGAAGTAATGACGCTCATCCCCGTTCCCTCCGTGTGCTGTGAGGGGCCAATCAGACAGGCCACATGAAAGCACCACCTAGAAGGTGAAATAAACCGTTATCGTAATCGTTAGGTGCAAATGCGTCCTAGGTCGCTCCCTTCCCGACCAGACAACACTGGTCCCTCCTCGCCTGCGGGTCACGCACACCCTCCCCGGGCACCTGCTGTTCTCTGACGTGAACCTGGGAAGCCGGCTCCCCCCCATCCCTGCGCCACCCCCTACCGCCTGCCCGGTGCTCACACCCCTGCTCCTTTTTCACCCACACGTCGGGCGCCTCCTCCATGCGAGGCTGGGGACACACTGATGCACAAAATGTGCAGTTTCTGTGCTTCCGGAGCTTACGTCGAGTCAGCAAGTAAGTCAACCAGAGAGACCCCCAGTTACGTAGTGACCTGTTGTCATTAGATGGTTCCCTGTTTGTGTGCTTTTCCCACGAGGAGCATGAGCTCTTCGGGGAAAGACTCACATGTTGCCCTTTGACATCCTTCCCAGGCGCCAGCGGCCGTGCACTCAGTAAGTCCTGGGCATCGAGCAGCGTGTCAGACCCCGGGGATCACGTGAAAACGAGACGAGACGACTTTTTCTCCACTGGAACTAGCGGCAGGGCAGCAAGTGTAACAGCCAACGACGAGTCGGAGGGGCCCTGGCCCGGGGCCGCCTGAGCTCCTCCTGGTCTGCCCGTCCCTCGGAGGCCGCCGCGTCCTCTGGGCTCGTGCTCGGGGACGACGTCAGCTCCGTGCACTCCCTCTCCCACCGGATGTCCCCTCCACGTGGCGAAGCCCAGCCGGACGAGTGACAAGTGTCAACAGAGAACCTTTCTGCTCTGTGCCAAACCACCCGGCTTTAGAAATAGAGATGAAATGATCCACCTCTGTCTTCACACAGGCACCGCCCAGTGTCCCCAACGGGACCCCAGACCCAACAGGACCAAAGTGGCAGCTTGCAGACTTCACAGACTCTGTACCCACATGCGCTCTCCTCTAGCTCGTCACGTTGTCCATGGCCCTCCTCCTGCCTTCCCGTCTCCCAGACCCAGGACCGCGACCAGACCTGGGGAGGGGACTCCTGCCTTGTCCCCCACGTGCAGCTGTGACCACGCTGGCCTGGGGCATCTCACCCCCTTCGAGGTGATTAACACGAATACTCACAAAACCCACTTATCGCCTGTCACTTCTCTGCCCCAACGCAGCCCGCCCACGTCTGTGCGCGGCGAGTCCTCCTTCCCGGACACTCAGGCCGAGAGCTGTCCGTGTCCCTGTGCCGTCCACACCCGCCATGTGCCCAGAAGGCCTGGGGACTCCATCGCTGCTCGCTGCTCACCACCCCCGCCCTGTGCGGCCGTCGCCCTCTCCTGGGCTACTGCCATGTCCTGTCGCTCCCGCTCTGGCCTCCCTCACACAACACCTGCAGACGCACAGTCCCCGCTGCCACCTTCTTCAGGCCCTTGGAGAGGAAGCCACATCCTCACCTGGCCTGGAACGTTCCGCATGCTTCTCCGGTGAGCCCTCCTTTCTCCTGACACCCCCGTCTCTCCCCCCACGGACCCCGTGAGCTGCCCCAGACACACCAGACGCATTCCCTGCCCCCCCCCTGCCCCACGGGCCTCCACACACCCTGCCCACCCTTTTGGAATGTACTGTGACGTTCGTGTCCCAGAAATTCCTATGTCAAATGTTAGGCCCCTGTGTGATGGCATCTGGAGGTGGGCCTTCTGGGAGGTGACTGGGTCATAGTTGGAGCCACCATGAGTGGGGTAGTGTCCTCATGAGAGAGACCGTGCAGGGCTCCCAGCCCTCCTCCGTGTGAGCACACAGCCACAGAGAGACAGCTGTCACCTGGAAGGGAGCCCTCGCCTGCTCCTGCTGGCACCTGACCTTGGACTCCCCCCTCCAGCAAGGTGAGAAGTCAGCTTCTGTTCATAAGCGCCCCCACCTGGGGCATTCAGTGACAGCAGCTGAACGGACTGAGGCAGCGAGTTCTCTCCCAAGTAGCACCCCGGCCTGTCCCCCCATCTTCCCCAACGCCCCTCCCCCTGACCGCTCTGCCAACGCCGCCCCTCAGCCTGTTTGCCGCCCCAACCGGCCGTCAGCCCCTCGGTTCTGCCTTGTTTTTGCCACTTGTCACCAACTGATGCAGCATATGCAGCAAACGTTTCTCGTCTGCCTTCCTCGACCGGACGTGAGCCCTCGGAAGGCACGGGGTCGTCGGTCTGTTTCTTTGCACCATTGCCTCAGCCCTCGGGGCTGCATGTGCATCAGCCCTGTGAGCGCTTGGCTGTGCGCCGCGTGTAGGACTTTCACCTCCGTTTTGCTAAGTGCCCTTCACGATAACCTCAAGATGTGGGTGTTGGTATCATTAACCCACGTGTTCCAGAAGAGAGACAGAGGTTGGAGATCGGTGTGCTGACCAGGTGTGGGAAGTATGGGAGGGGACTGGGTAGCCCAGCGGGCTCCACGGGGTCCCTGAACTCATGACACCAAACGTGACCCCGTCCTCTCTTGAGTCCAACCTGATCCAATCCATTCTGCACAGAATCACCTTGGGGTCAATCCTCTTTAAGAACAGTTACATGAATGTGCAGCCAACATCAGGGTCCGTGACTTCCCAACCTGAACAAATCAGAAGAATAAATTCTTCTATTTACTAGACACTCTTCTCTCTTCTTATTGGCACAGACGTTTGATTCTATTTCCGTTCTTGTGTTCGCTCTACAGATTGGCCTTCTGACAGTTTGTAACCCTGATCCTCCCTTTGCTTCCTGGTGAAGACGTCACTCTGGAGCAGGCCATCCACAGGAGAGGACAGAAGACAGGCGGGTACAGTCAGTAGACGGGACCCTTGCAGTCTGTACTTCCAGGTTTCCTCCGACTCTAAGGCTGGGGTCAGCCCTTCAAAGGCACTGTTTGTGGAGTTGTTCTGAAACTGTGTGATGTTGTGCGTGTCTCCACAGAGCTGGGCCCAGGTGCCCCCACCCAGCCCCCCACTGGGGCACCGATAAGACTCAGGCCCTCTATCAGATGGCGGTGCAGGTGAGGACACGCTCTGAAGCAAACAAACCTGTGTTGATATTCTCATTTTATTACACGATTGTGCTTTGTAAAATCAACACCCCGACGTTACAGAAAGCCGTGCTCCTCCCCTGCCCCCAGAAAATTGTTCATGACCTTCGTTCTGTCTTGAAACACCTTTGTGCGTTGGGGTGTTTACGGGGCATGCGCTGGTGTGCTAATGGGCCCCAGCCGATTCCCAGTGTGAATCCTGGACAGGAAAAGGTCACCCCAAGTCTTCACGACCAATTTAACTAATGGAGAGTCCCCCTTCTAAAAAGATGCGCACCTCCTTCACATCCGCCTGGAGCAGGGAGGTCTACAGGAGTCACTAAAGGATGAGTTTCCATCTCGTTAATACAAACGCCTCTCCCAGCACTGCCCTTTCTGTCTCACAGCCTTCAAGACCCGGTGCCCCGGGAGGTCACGTCCTGTCCGGAGAGTCAGCCCTGCCACAGCCCTGCCGAGTGTGCGTGACTCCTCAAGCCCTTACGCAGGAGGGTGCGTGTTATTCGAAAGGACGGAACTGGACCCATCAAACCCAAGGTGGAGATGGAGCCGATCCGAAGCAGCCCACACTTCTACCATCACACACCGTCAAGTCCTTCCGAGGCCCCCGGCACTGACATGGCTTCCCATGTCCCGCATCTTCTGCGTGCGCTTAGGTGGATGCCTGCATTCCAGACACTGTCCAGCCAGCCCTGGGGCAGGGGAAATTACCTATCTGCTTCCACAACACAAGCATCTTAAAATAGACAGTAATTGGGGGGGGGGGGTGAGGGGCATATCGATTATAGGAAACGTCTTGATCCAGCACAATGGCTACTTAGAGAAAATTTATCTTACAACTATGTCCTATGCATCCGTTAAATATGCATCGCATCATACATTTCCTTCAACTTCTTGCTTTTTTTCTTTTGGTTTAAAACACAGTTCTGCACATGAGAAGGACATTTACATAAGCACTCATTTTTCCAGTGAGGAAGTGCATTTACTTTTAAATTTTTAATGTTTAATTATTTATTTTTGAGAAAGACAGAGACAGAGAGAGAGAATGCAAGCAGGGAGGGCAGAGAGGGAGAGAGACACCTCCAGGCACTGAGCTGTCAGCACAAAGCCCAATGTAGGGCTTGAACCCACAAACTGTGAAATCATGACCTGAGCCGGAGTCGGGCACTCAACCGACTGAGCCACCAGGCGCCACAAGGAAATGTATTTAATACTGCTTTGGATTTTCAAACTTCCTGTTATTTGTTAGTTAAAATTATTAAAACATTTCATAAGTATCTGACCTTTTAAATCCATTATAGGAGTCAGACCCTAAATGTGTATTTATTTTGAGAACTTTCGTGTTTAATTATAATAGTAGTTGCTAATTAGTGCGATAAAAACACTCACCTTGCAGGTGAGCTAAATGATCAAAATCATAACTGCAAGCTATGTTTCATAATTTGTTTTACATTTTCCCCGTATATTGTTTAATTAAAGTAGCCGTGGTTATTAGGGAAGAAAAACGCACTCATTATCCAAACACCCAAATGGTTTAGTCAAAGATGGCGATGCCAGGAGCTCCCGTTAACGGAAACGTGCCACAGCCGTAAAGTGTCCCTGGCTGGGATTTTCTTGAGGCCGCGGAGAAACGTGGCCCCAGGTGCTCCGCCACCATCGCGTCCATGGCCTCCGCCCACCGCGTCTGTCTCCCCAGGAAGGATGCTCTGAAGCGCCACTGTGTTTTGCATTTTCTCAAAATTGTGGCTTTAAAAGGAAAAGTATCCCCTGGGTAAATCCCTAGCAGGGCTATTGCTGGGTCATAAGGGAGTTCTATGGATAGTTTTTTGAGAGATGCAGAAGTGCTGATGCATAGGAACACATGTACCCCAATGTTCATAGCAGCACTGTCAACAATAGCCAAATCATGGAAAGAGCCTAAGTGTCCATCACCTGATGAGTGGATCAAGATGTGGTTTATATACACGGTGGAGTACTACATGGCAATGAGAGGGAATGAAATATGGCCATTTGTAGGAAAGTGGGTGGACCTTGAGGGTGTCATGCTAAGCGAAATAAGTCAGGCAGAGAAGGACAGATACCATATGTTTGCCCTCATAGGTCTAACAGGAAAACAGGAGAAACCTAATGGAGGACCAGGGGGAGGGGAAGAGGGAAAGAGAGTTGGGGAGAGAGAGGGACGCAAAACTTTAGAGACTATTGAATACTGAAAATGAACTGAGGGTTGAAGGGGAAGGGGGAGGGGGGAAAAGAGGTGGAGATGATGGAGGAGGGCACTTGTGGGGAAGAGCACTGGGTGTTGTATGGAAACCAATTTGAAAATAAACTATTTAAAGGAAAAAAAAGAATATATCCAGAAAAAAAATAAATAAAATAAAAGGCAAAGGTAAATCGACCTGTCTGCCCGTCATTGCTCAGGTTACCACGAAGCTGACTGCATGGAATCTACTCCGAAAGATAAACCCAGCCCGGCGCTCCTGCTAGGGCTGGTGGGCACGAATCCAAACCCGCTTCTCCCCTATGCCTAACCTCATCCCTTGAAACGAGGTATCCGTCATGTTCCTATATTGGCTTTGACCGCTCTTACTTTAGTTCATAAGGTTTAACTCCGTTGCAGGAAACGAACGTTTGTAAGAAGGGACAGCTCGGTGGCTCTGGGCGGGGCGGGGGCTGTGTCCTCTCCGTGTCGTTGGCGTTTGCTCGGGCTTTCATCCAGGGAACGTGGACTTGGCACATGGCTGCGCGGCCCTCCTCCCCGGGAACGGGGCTTCCATGGGCACCGACAGGAGGGACGCGCCCGATGTACCCAGGGGCGGACGCACACCGAGTGCCACGCTGCAAGCCCGCCTCCCCGGCCAGGGGTGAAGAGGAAAGGCAGGGGGCAGGGGCCCCCACGGGAGGGGGCAGGGGCGCTCCGGGCTCTGGGGGAGACCGGGCGCCTGCAGGTGCAGGGACGGCGGCTGCGGCACAGAAGCCGCACCGACGCCTCAGGGCGGCAGGTGCTCCGCTGGAGGGTCGTCCGTCGCTGCTGGGGCTCGGGAATCTGCGCAGGTGCAGCCGGGCCCAAGCTTCCCCGGACAGCGAGGAAAAAGAACAGGAGGCGCTCAGCTGGCGTGTGGACCGGCCTACGGGGCTCGGGATCGTGGCTGGGCCACCAGGGGTCTTAAATGGCAGCCGTGACCAAGGGGGACCGGAGGGCTGGGTCACCACCTCGTGTCGCCGTGCTGCGTTCTGCTGGCCCAGTCGTCACGGGAGCCTCGCACGACACCCTGAGACTGGGCCCGGGTGTGGGAGGTGCACCCGGGAGACGTCTGCGTGTGCACGGGGGCCTCACGGGGGCATGGGGGACACGCACTTATTAGAGGTGAGGAGACCGCCGAGCTGCCCCGCCCGCAGGGTCAAGAGCAGAGAACCGCAAGGGCGGGAGGGAAGGGCGAGGGCCCCACCCCCCACGTCTGGCCCCAGAGGCCCCCTGGGAAGCAGCACCAAGGAGGGGTGAAGGCGTGGACCCGGGGCACCAGAGGGGAGGGAAGGGTCACTGGGCAGCGCGAGGGGCACGTGCAGCTGTGCGGCGACCCCGAGCGGATCGCAGGCTGAGCTGACCATGGTGGCAGAGGACTGGGGGCCTCAGCTCGGGGGCCGCCGGCCCTCATTTCCAGCCCCCGACTGTTCGCAAAGCCGGGGCCCCGGGAGCAGGGGTCGCTGGTCAAGGGCCCGCAGGGACACTCGCGGGCGGGGAGGGCGGGCTGCAGTTACCCCACAGCCCTGTGGAGCACGCGCCTTAGTGGGAGTGTTTACTGCAGGACAGAGAGAAGGAAAGGGGGGCAATCACAGCCTCAGTGACCACGACGCTCTTGTCCTCTGTCTCCATCCTTAGAGGGCCTCCCCGGGGCAGCCTCCGGCGTCCGCTCCCTCAGGGCCAGGCGGGCCCCTTCCAGAAGCCTATTTGTCCCCCACCGTCCCCACCGTGCCCTCACGGCTGGCTCTCGGGGCATCTGTGCGTCGGACCCCCACCCCCGGCCTTTATCACTCAGCAGGTGCACTCTAGACAGGGACAGGACACCCTTCGCATCATTGTCTGTAGCTGGTGATGGGGACGCTGTTCCCGCCATCCTAGCTGCCGAAATACGGCTGTCTGTGCTGACCTAGCTTCAGGGCCACTCCCTTCATGAAGATGAGCCAGCACTTCACCCGGACACTTTGTCCTCCTCCTCTCAGCCCTGGAGAATCCTGATGGTCCCCATCCCAAATCCTGATGGTCCCTGTCCTGAATCCTGATGGTCCTCGCCCCGAGTCCTGATGGTCCCCTCCTGAATCCTGATGGTCCCCGTTCCAAATCCTGATGGTCCCCTCCTGAATCAGTCAGGATCAGATCCGACTCGATGTAACAGAAACATTCCAGACACCAGGAGCCTTCCCATAAAACACAGAGCAACGTCCGCTCTGCTCACGGTCTTAGGCATGTGGTCACACTTACCTGTAAGGGAGCACAGGTGAGTGTCACTGTCTTCGTTCCCCCCATGTCCATCCCTCTGGGGGGGCCGTGACCCTGCCCCTGGGCCACTGATTTCGGGAGTGCTAGACAGTGTGGCATCGGCCACCACACCCTGCGGGGGTGGGAGGGTGACCCCATCTCCACCTGCTCTGTGAAGCCTTGAAGCCCACTCTGTCCTCTCAAACCCTGCAGCTCGCCCCTCCGGGAGAGACAGCCCCTACATCAGTATCTTGTGTCATCTCGTTTCCTTGTGAAACGGAGTTTTAAGAACTCACTGAAGACAAGGAACGTAAGATTTATTGGGGTTTGAGACTGATAATGCTGGAAATTGGTTGTCTTTTGCTTTTACTGCAATTATATTTTTTTATGAGCCACTGTACTTAGGAGTGATTGGAAGTACAGACAATGGGGTGCCTGGGTGACTCAGTCGGTTAACTGTCTGATTCTTGATTTCCACTCAGGTCATGATCTTGCCATTCTGGAGTTCAAGTCCCACATCAGGCTCTGCGCTGACAGCAGGGAGCCTACCCGGGATTCTCTCTGCCCCTGCCCGTGTTCATGTTCTATAAGTGAATGAATGAAGGAATGAAGGAATGAATGAATGAATGAGTAAATAAGTAAATAAATGGAATATACAAAGAAAGAGCAAAAGCAGGGAGAAGCTGGAGAAGTCTGGCTAATGGCCCGCTGGCCACAGGACCCTGCCAGTTAGACCTCCTTCACTTCACTCAAGGGACGGGGAACAACACAGAGTTCAAGATTGTGGCAAACAGAAATAAGATCTGCCATTTACTGATCAGCTACTATGTTCCAGGCTCTCTGAGGAACCTGAGCTAAGTAATAAAAGAAACAGAAAGCATGGTCACTAAATTATGCCTAATTTGTGAGAATAACAAAGTGCATGCGCCCTTCTAAGGCAGATTATGAGACTCAGAGACGGGCCACCACCCTTGGTGTTGGTCAACAAAAATGTTTCCCTACATCAGCTTAAGCAAAGATGGATTGTTAGAAAAATATCATTTAAACTATACAACATTGCTTTGAAAAGTAAACAGTAACATTGGATCGCAATGACTTTGAGAACGTTTTCTGGTTATAATTTTACAAAAACAAATTTTCTGGTTAGTTCTCCGCTTCTTTACCTTCTATATAAGCTTATTTTTCACTAATAATTAGAAATGAATATCTCATGTTATGCTGATATCTCTCTTCTTGAGGCCAGCTTGAATAGGATGAGACCTTTTACTTTAAGTATTAATATTTATTTTAGAAACTGATACATACAGCCCTGGCCCACCCCTGTGTTCGCTGACAGGAAAATCATCACGTCCCTTGTCAGATACTATGTTAGTTGCTTACTGCTGTGTGACACCCTCCCCC
>PISW01015799.1:0-15501 GCA_004023785.1 Mungos mungo
TAGCTTTCTTTAATTTTTATAGAGGGCCATGACTCCAGAATTTTAATTTCCAGGTTTCTCTGGTGCTTGCAAAGGAGATGTCAGGTGATGCCGTCCTCTTTCCTATACAAGGATTACTTGAAAACTGTATGGAAAGATTTGCGTCTAATAAGAAACAGACCAAGGCATTATCAATGCGTTAGGAGAGTCCTCAGGAAACGTGAAGTGGCCCAGGTTGTTAGGATAAAATCAAATGTTAATCTCTAAATGACTTCGTTTCAGTATGAAAAGAAATCCTTTTATCCAGAAAAAGCAGAATTCGTGAAAAAGCAGTAATTGCTATTGAAGCCTCTCTGTCCCACGAGCGATCTTATGTAGGAGTCAGTAACAGATACTGGCTGAAGTCTGATGCACCCGAAGTTTATTTACCGTCCTCTCTTGTTCAGGGAAGTGAGATCTGGTAAGATGATTAATAAAGCATACTATTAAAAGGGGAATTAAGCGTAAGTGGCAAAACACTGCAAGAGTACTTCTTTAGTATTTTTTTTCCTATTTACTTTGAAAGCCTAATAAATCAGCAAGAATACTGGACTATGGGGGCATACCAGGGCATACACTCTTGCCCCATCAGACTTATATCAGAGACGAAATTATCTGCTCATATACACATGAAATCACAGTAGTCCTTACAATTTCAGTTACGGCTAGTTAAGTGTTGTGGGTTTTTGGTTGTTGTTATGGCTTTTCCCTCCTTTTTGAAGAGGAAGTGTTATATTGTTTGTTTGTTTATTTGTTTGTTTGAAGGGTAACCTCAAAATGGAAGAATTTAAGGGCCAGTGGGAGTGGGAGGGATCAGACATGCTTGCAGGCACCTAATAGAGTGGGAGGATTGGATTTTGGAGTCTCAAGAGCTAGGTTTGAATGCTGGTCTTGTGGCCCAGCTAAGTACTGGTCCAAGGTCAAAATTTAGCGTTGGACGGAATTTACCACCTGCTTTGGTTTAACCCCAAACACCAATCCTGGTGAGACTGTAACAGAAGATCCATGAGCTCTTATGGTCATCATGTTGTTAACTGCTTAGTAATCTCTGAAATTTTGCAGACTTTCCTTATGGTTCTTGGGCTTGGACGTTCCTTTTGGTCCTTATGCAAATGGCGTGACCTTGGCTAAGCTGCTTCACTTCTGAATCTCAGTTTCTTAGCTATAAAGTGAGGACAATATCCACCTTATGGGTTGACTTAAATGTTGAATATGGCGTATTTAAAGCCTGTTACACAGTGCCTGGCTTCGGTTGTTGGCCATCTGGTTTGACGTTTGACATCTGGGTTGTACTTGAGAATGTTTAGGAACGTGGAGGTCATCACTTTGTGAGAGCACTTCATCAGCTCGGCTCTCATTGGTAGGTCAACGATTGGTCCTGTTTGCCTTCCCAGCAAGGATTTTACAGGCCAGGTCACTGAACTCCCTTCGTAAAAGATGTCTCAAGGCTCTTCTTCCCTCTGAACACAATACCAATTCTTTACCAGTGTGGCATCTAAATTGGTATTCTTTAAAATACCAATTCTTTCCAGTGTGGCATCTAAAAGGGGGTGCAACGTTTTATAAGTGATATGAACAACACAAGCCCAGTTTAGGTGTTCTGTCCTTGGCAGACTGAGTCACCTTAGAAAAGTTTGCCCTTCAGATCTGGGGGCCTCATTTTTCTCATTTATCAAATGAGTTATTTGAGCCAAACAACAACTATGGTTGCTTTTTGCCCTAGGATTATATAATTTTGTGTTATCCATATGTTTCAACATTATGTTCAATATTATGTTATGCAGTTTCTGTGCAACAGGAGAGTCCTTAGGAAAAGTAAAGTATTAATACATATACAAATTTATATATGTATGTAAATTATTTTTAAAAATTAAAGAAGTACTTTTAAGTATATCTATCATTATAGATCTAGATATATCTTTTTTTTTTTTTTTAAAGTAAGCTCTTGACCCAATGTGGGGCTTGAATTTATGGCCCTGAGATCAAGAGTCCCATGCTCTAGGGACTGAGCCAGCCAGGTGCTCCATAACAATGTTTCTTTTTATGAGTATCTGTTTTGTGCAAGACTCAGCTATACCAAAAAAATTAAATAAATAAATAAAGAGGGGCACAAAAACATCCCTCCTTATTTTAGTGATAAGACATGAAGCAGAGAATTTTTAAAACGAAAGGATGAGAAAAGTATCTTGTTTATAGTCATTTTGTTTCCACACAATGCATAGTGTATATCTTTTACAAAAGTTAAAGTTATTGTCAAAAGCAATACTGTCCTCATTAACATAATAAAACACAGGAAAATGAAGCACCATATAAAAATACATTATTCATAAGGAGATGACAGAAGAAACTGCCCTGTGCACCTGTCATTGGTATTATATTTCAGGGCATCTACCAGCAGAATTAGAATAAGGACCACAATCGTGGAACATGGTCTCTCTTATTTGTTGAGTTTGAGAACTGTTCCTCCGTTTCTGAGTTGGAAATTGCGTTGGTTCTCATCTGGGTTAAAATGACGAGTTCTCATAGTCTATTGTGCAGCTGAATAATGAGATCGAATCGACACCGGATCGAAGAAACCATGGTCGTCTGAGACCCGAGCGATTTAGCACACAGGTGTTGTCAGAGGATCCTCCCTCTCTCTCTTCTCTGCTTGGGGATCAGAGAATTTCTAGACGCCCTCTTCCCCTGGAACCTGAAGTCCCGCACTGCTCTGCTGTTTTTCTTTCCCCATCTATTTGGGTTTGCCTGATAAGTTCTGGACTTTAACAGGTAGAGATAGTGGATAGGAAATCGTGTTTCAGTTGCAAATGAAACTGATAAAAATTATTTAGAACAACAAAGGGAGAAAATCAATTACTTCTAATGTTTTCCTTTCAAACAATGAAAGCCTTGCTTACTTTAATGAAACTTATTCCAGAAGCTTCTCTTCCTTAGGCTGTTCCTTCCCGTCATGGCCTGAGCAATCTCCTGGAGGTCAGGAACCAGACAGGATGCAGGGAGATCAGAGCCGCCTTTCCCAGGGGACCCAGCTGCTCTTTGCCTGGGGAGACTCTCATGCACCCTCTGCCCCGGGCCTTGTCTGAACTCAAGGGGATGAAATCTCTCTCTGTCTCTCTCTCTCTCTTTCTCTCTCTCCAAAGGGGATCAGGGCAGAGTCCTGGCATTTTTGATGACAGCACATTCAGTAGCGTGCCTGGAATTTTTTCCTCCCGGGCTTGTTTCATCTTGAGCTCATTTTGTTCTAATTTATTCTGGGCTGTATGCTTCTGCATCTGTCCGTGCAGATAAGAGCCATGGGTATATGTGTGTGTGTTGTGTTGTGTTGTGTTCATCTTTTTGTCATTTGTGTAGCTGATTAAAAGCTACAGATAAATAAGCTATTCAGCACCAAGCGAGGCTAATCACAGATAGCATGTGGCGACCTCAAAAGGTTTCATTCTGCCTTGTGTTTGAAAGGCAGAACACTTGAAAGAGTAAGCGTATCTCAGCATGCTTCGAGGGATCCCAGTTCGCACCGGCAACAGTGCTTTCTTGGCACGCAGATTTGGAGGCTTGCAGTGTTTGCCGTTTATTGGGATGGACCCTTCAAAGTCCCTCTTCTCGCTTCTGTCATGGTCTGTTTGGGGCCGTTGTCCTTCAAATGCATCCTCTCGTTAGCAGCTAAACTTTTTTTTTTAATATTTTAAAATGTTTTAATTTAGTTTTGAGAGAGAGAGAGAGAGACAGTGCGAGCAGGGGAGAGTCAGAGAGAGAAGGAGTCACAGGATCTGAAGACAGACTCCAGGCTCTGAGCTAGCTGTCAGCACAGAGCCCGACGTGGGGCCCAAACCCACGAACCTTGAGATCATGACCTGAGCCGAAGCCAGATGCTTAACCGACTGAGCCACCCAGGCGCCCCATCGTTAGCAGTGAAACTTAACCCTCCCATGCCAGCAGACATTTTACTATTTTGTAATTAAGAAACTCGCTTTTGTATGGGTCCTGTAAGACTTGTTTATCAATCAACCTGCAATCAATCAACACTTCACCCTGGAGGTATCCTGGTGACGGGCACCATATGTCATCACCCCCAGGTAGGTGTCTTAAACCACTTGGTTATGAGTTTTCTGCCTGCTTTAATATCTAGCATTACCCTGATTCCTACTTATGGGTCATAGCGAGCCAATGACGTGGGAGGCTCGGACAAAATGGAAATTGGCTTGGTTCCCATCTGGGCTAAAATGATGAACTCTTATGGCCTATTTTGAAGCTGAATAATGAGTTGAAGTAAGTAGCCAAATAATTCAACTGAAAACATTCTTATTGAAGAAAAGTAGTTTAATTTTTGTTGTGTTTAGTCTAATTGATACAGACTAGCTTTGTGGAATAAATTCACTGGGTCAGCGATGCCTCCATTCACTTAGCAAAGATGACTAGGCCAAGTATTGTCAAAAGGCCTATAGTGTTATACTGGCAGATGGGAGTCCTGTGATATATCTAACCCTGCCTGTGGGGGGTGCCTGGGGGGCTCAGTCAGTTAAGCATCAGACTTCGGCTCAGGGCATGATCTTGTGGTTCGTGAGTTGGAGCCTGGAGTCCACTTCTGTGCTGACAGCACACAGAGCCTGTGTCTCTTTGTCTCTGCCCCTCCTGCTCATGCTCTCAGAAAGCATCTTCCTCCCAGAGAGAGGAAGGAACCAGTTTTCTTCTGAAGCCTCTGGTGGGAGCCTGACCTCGCTGGCACCTTGGTTTCAGCCCAGTGTAACTGAGTTCATGCTCCTGAGATCTCTAGGACTTTAAGAGAAGAGGCGACATCTTTGTTATTTAAATAGTTGGTGGTAATTTGCTATAGCAGTAATAAAAAACGAACATGCCATTTCTAATTCATCTTACACTTTTTGGCTAGGCTCAGGTTCGTAAAATACAATCTTATTAACGCCCTTTCAGTCCTTGTTTTAACAGTTCAGTTTTGTTTATTAGATGCTATTGAGTACGTCCGAAGTGCTGAGTCTGTGCTCGCTCTGGAGGCTATGGACATCAAGAAGCAATAGTTCTTCTCACTGGCTTGTTTCCGTGGAAGAAGGTGCACAAACTAGCGAAAATTAAAAAATCAGTCAGGGGTCTTTTAGGAGCATGCACAGGAGGCCATGGGAACACCAGAGAGTGGCAATTTGATGGATATTCTGGAGTACAAGTTCCAGGGATTGGATTGTGTCGCTAGTGATGAGAAATTATGCTGGGGGGAAACTGTAGGAAAAATATTTACTGTGTCTGCCCCCCCACATTTGCATGTTGAAGTCCTACCCCCCATTGTGACTGTCCTTGCAGTAAGGAACTAAGTAAGGTCAAAGAAGTCATATGGATGGGGTCCTGATCTGATACGATTAGTGTCTTCAAAAAGGAGACACCCAATTGTATGTGTGCTGACCATGTGTGAAGACCAACAGGAAGTGACCATCTGCGAGCCAGGAAGAGGGCTCTCACCAGACACTGAAATGGCTGGTACCTTGATCTTGGACTTCTACCCTCCAGAAATGCGAGAACATAAATTTCTGTTGTTGAAGCCACCCAGGCTGTGGTGTTGTGTTATGGTGGCCCGAACTAAGATAGCAGCCATTCTTTTTTTAGAAAGAAACAGATCAGAAGTATGACTTCACCCTTTAAAAATGGAAATTAGCTTTTAATCAGTAAAGTGCTTACTAGCTAGATTGAAGACTTCTGTCAAGTTTTTGACATGCAGAGAGAAGATAAGAATTCTCCTGGTGCTAATAAACTTTTTAATTTACTTTCTTGTTACACACATTAAGATGCTTTATAAGATTCCCCTTGTTCCAAACGCTTGTGAAACACTGAATAAATTATAAGTCATAAACCAAAAGTCATTGTGAAAATTAACAACGGTTCAAAATTGTATCAGTTGATGTAAGCATTCATTTTATGAAATGTTTCTTAAAGGAGCACTATATTCAAAGATTATAAACACTTCAGTTTTTTGTGTTTTTTTTTTTCTAGCTTATTTATTTTTTTTGAGAGACACCCACACACAGAATTCCAGCAGGCAGGCTCTACACTGTCAGTGCAGAGTCCTACACGGGACTCAAACTCACGAACCATGAGATCATGACCTGAGCCGAAGTTGGATGATTGACTGATGAAGCCACTCAGGAGACCAAGTGTTTGATTTTTTTGTTGCAAGAGTCATTCTGCTCTTTATTTCCCCACTGCAGGCTAAGTTCAGAACAAAAATAATACTTGATTGCCTGTTTTTTTTCTGGAACTTTAAGCATAATCTCATGCTTTTGGTTATATTTACTTCTCCCATAGAGGGAAGGGGTCACAGCCATGGAGAGCTTTGCATGTTGCTCTACTCAGTTCCAAACTGATCCTGTTGGTGGATGCCTACCAAAAAGATTCTTAAAAACCATTTATTTTTAACTGTGGTGAACCACACAGCGTAATATTTACATCTTGACCATTTTAGAAGTGTGCAATTCAGTAACATCAGGTACATAGTTGTTATGCAGCCAATCTCGAGAACAAGAAAATGAAGCTCTCTCTGTTAAACATTTCCTATTCTCCCCTCCCCCAGTGCCTGGCAGCCACCATGCTACTTTCCGTCTCTATGAACTTGACTGCTCTAGGTATCTCATGCAAGTGGCTTCACATAGAATTTGTGTTTTTGTGACCAGCTCATTTCACTTAGCATAATGTCCTCAAGCTTCATGCGTGTTGTAGCTTGTGTCAAAATTTTCTTTCTTTTTAAGGATAACCAATATTCCGTTGTGTGTATAGACCACATTTTGTTTATCTAGTCACCTGTTGACGGACACTTGAGTTGCTTCCACTTTTTAGCTGTTGTGTATAATGCCGCTACAAACATGGGTTTGTGAATATCTTTTTGAAACTTCACTTTCAGTTCTTTTGGTTGGATACCCAAAAGTGGAATTTCTAGGCTATATGGTAGTTATATTCTTAAATTTTTGGGAAAATGCCACCATACTGTTTTCCACAGTGCCTGCACCATCTTGCATTCCCATAGCCTGTAGACAAGGGCCCCCATTTCTTGACATCCTCCCCAATACTTGCTGTTTCCTGTATTTTTTTTTAATAGTAGCTATCCTAATAGGTATAAGGTGGCATAGAATTGTAGTTTTGATTTACATTTCCCTAATGATTAAAGATGTGGAACATTTTCTCATGTGCTTATCGGCCAGTTGTATATCAGATTTGGAGAATCATGAAAGATCTTTTATACAGTAAAACAGCATAGTCAGATTTGGGTTTTGGAAAGATCCCAGTGGGAGATGACCAAATGCAGGGCACCTGGATAGGAGGCTCTCATAGTTTGTACAACGATGCCTCATTTCCTTCAAAGTAAAGCCCTCACATTGGCATTTAATCCCATCCACTCGCTGCCCCATATTTTTTCCAAATTTCACTCTTGTTACATCTTTTCATGAGTTCTATGTCCCCCTCAAGGTGCATCATATATCCTATTAGCATTCCTATCTCATGACTTTGTGGTTTCTTTCTTTGTATCAGAAAAGTACTTACCTCTCCGTTTCCTACCTAAATGTAGCTATGTAGCTTTCCTTTAAAATATGTCTCAGTTTCTCTCCTCAGACACTATTCTGATGCCCAGTGGATTGGGTTATCTTTTTTCAATTTCTCTGCCTCTTTCGTGGATGGTTGTGGTATTCATTTACACTTACGTATGATCCTGTCACACCATGAGTTACATGTGCAGAGCACATAGTCTTTGAGAGTATAGATTTTTTTCTATCTATATATACCCATATCAATACATTGAGACCGTACTTTGTTTGTTTCTTTGTGATAATCAGTAAGTGTTTGTTGTTATAATAAAAATGAGTTTGGGGATATTTGAATTAGGTCGTATTTACAAACTGAAATTATCTACATAATTTGGCTTTTTATGCACATAAAATGATGCTTCGTCAATTCAGTCTCAAAATATAACTGCTATCGCTCAAAAATTCAGACTTGGGAGGCAGTAGAGTGTGAAGCAATATTTTAGGAAAGAAAACCAACCAGCATTAGTCTTGAATATCTTCTATGGATGACACTCTGTATGAGGCGTCCCGTACATCTATAAAACTCACAGCGACAGCAAACAGCAAAACTTTTGCATCAGGGATTCCTTTGCCCTTTTAAAGATGAGGGGTTTGGAGGAGTTCAGGGAGATTGGAGTACAGACAGACGGAAGTAGACAGACAGGCAGGTGTTGAAATGGTCTTGGAGAAAATGATCAAATGCAGAATTAACCCAGGTTAGTGAGGATGGAGCATGGATTCTAGAAATGCTTCAGAGATAGGATAAATGGATTTTGTGCTTGGTTAGTAGAAATAGGAAGACAGGAGTCTCAAGGTTCTGGCTTGAGCTACTCAGTGGCATTTGGTGCCATTCGCCAACATAGGGCAGAAAAAATGAACAGACTTTTTGGGTCACACATCTGAGGTTCCTGTGGGACAGTCAGGTGAAGTCGGGTGACAGAAATAAGGGCCTAGAATTTAGGAGAGAAGTTTGCTGAAGAAGCAGTGTTAGAATCATATAACAGCTATATTCACTCATCTGTCCGGCAGGTAGCTATTGTCGATGCCATACCAATGGTGGGGCGGTGAGACCAACCATCCCCAGGCACAGCCAGTGGAGGAGTGTGTTGTGTGCACAGAACAAACCTAAATTGGAGTCGATCTTCTTTTCCGTTATCCTTCTATGCCACAATGCTAGTCATAAAAGACGCCCTCCTGAAGAAAAATCTTTTGTTAGTTTAAGTTCTAAACAATTGCTATGGTTACTTTTAACAATATATCTGCAGTCTTCAGTTGAGCACATTTTTACTCTTATCCTTTTATAGACTTTGCCTTCTAGATGGGGAGGTCAAGTTGGAGACTGCCGCATGGGAACTCAAAGACATGCTTTTGTTTCAATACTAAGATTATAATCGTCGGGAATCCCTTGAGCTCACCATGACAGCTGCTCTTATCTTTGTCCTCTGTGATACTACGTATTTTTGCATTTATATGGTAGCTAGGAAATAAGCAATCCCAGCATGGTGAATTGTGAAGATGAAGAGACAGTACTCGGGTTTTGCCGATTCCGGCATACCATTTGACACTTGGAGTTTTTGAATTTGTGTTTCTATTTAAAACAGTGTAAAACTGTTAAGTCTGAATTTGAGTTGATACATGAACTCTTTTACTGAATTTGAACGTTTGAAAATGGATATTTACTCTTTATGGTACATTGTTTTAAAATGGAAAGCAACTCAGGGCGCCTGGGTGGCTCGGTCGGTTAAGCGTCTGGCTTCGGTTCAGGTCATGATCTCATGGTATGTGGGTTCCAGCCCCGCATCAGGCTCTGTGCCTACAGCTAGCTCAGAGCTTGGAGTCTGCTTCAGATTTTGTATCTCCCTCTCTCTCTGACCCTCCCCTGCTCACGCTGTCTCTCAAAAATAAATAAACATAAAAAAATTTAAAAAAATAAAATGAAAAGCAACTCAAGAAAATAACAATTACTACTAATTGTTTTGCAATGATTGCTAAAAACGATTTTGTCATATGGGGGAGGGGACTGTTAAAAATGATCTGCTTCTGCTGTCCAGGGTGCTGGGTGAGCCTGAGCACACACAACCAGTGTTGGAGGAAATGTTCTTGGCCCTGCAGACTTAGCAGTAAATGAGAGTGTAAAAGTTGGTGTGGAGGTATTGGCCCAGGAGAATGTGAAAGAGAAGGGAAGACTACTTAGTGCCAAGCTCTGGAAAACACCAGCTTCTAAGACACAGGCTTTAGAAGAGGAAGCCCCCAAAAGATGGACAAGAAGCAGAGAGCACACTGGGAGGGGAGGGAGGAGAGAGCAGAGTCAGGGGCATCAGCGGAAAAGAGGTTTCAGGAAGGATAGGGTGGTCAACAGTATCCAATGTGATGAAGAAGACCAAAAAAAAAAAAAAAAAAAAGAAAAGAAAAAAAAACAACGGCTGGAAAGTGTCTTTGGGTTTGAGTCTCAGAAAGTGATTGGCGACCTTCTCTCCTAAGATCATGGCTGGGATAGGGGATTCTGGAGAGAAGATAGGGGTGCACTTCTGCAAAAAGTCTACTTTCAATGGGGGAAAATAAGACAGGGTAGAGGGAGCATTAAATTGTTTTTCCTGATTTTAAATGAAATAACACATTTGTTGTAGAAAA
Organism: Mungos mungo; assembly: GCA_004023785.1. Classification (NCBI taxonomy): domain Eukaryota; kingdom Metazoa; phylum Chordata; class Mammalia; order Carnivora; family Herpestidae; genus Mungos; species Mungos mungo. Next base: position 10,203 of record PISW01015799.1, read on the forward strand.
TGTGGATAAAATTGAATATTGGCTATACACTCTTGTTCCTTGGTGATATTAGCCTTTGACTCAAAAATATTCATGTCTTGGTCACAAAGCCTCAAGCCTCTCCCTGTGTGATCACAAAGCCTCAGGCCCACATCAAAGTGCCCTCAGCTGTGATGTTGTGCAGGCTCCTGATGCTCTCACCTCTGTTTTAGGACTCTTGCTTCAGGTCCCAACTGTCCACCCTTGTTGGCCACACTACTTGGAAGGCCTTCACTGCCATGCCAAGGGCACCGCTGAGAACATACGTGTGCCCTGTTCCAACTCGGAGACACGTGTGTGTGGCCATTTGGGCCACCAAGAAGCTCATCCTGGCCCAGGATCACTTCCAGTCTTAGTGAGGGCCTCCCTCACCCTCTGGCCACCCCGTCCCCCTGCCCACTATCCCCTAACCCAGGATGCAACACAAGCCAAGGAACTGATGACTGTCCTCTTCATTGCTGTCCCTTCCTGGAGTTTCAACCATTTCCTCCCCCAAGTCATCTCTCCCTCCAGAACACTGTGCTCTCCCGTCTTTTCCATTTACTCTTTTCAGATTTTCCAAGCTTCTCTCCCTGAGCAGGTTTGTCTTCACCCGTGCATAATTTAAAAGACTCACTATAGCCTTTCTTTTTCTCCAAAGAATGTGTCTGCCTGCATAGGTGAATTCAAATGTGAATTCAAATTCAAATTTCCACCTCTTGTTAAACTTAGAAAGTACTTGAAACAGAAATTACACTTTTTCTCTTGACTTCTATTCTTCTAGTATAGCCTAGGACAAATTTTTATTCATGATTGAAGCACCACGTCCTGTACTGTATGGTGGGCTGTTCTTTAGCAATTTCTGTGAAATAGAGAAACAATCATGGAAAAAATATAAGCTACTTGTTAATCTTACCCAGAGATCTTATGGATTCTCCCTTTGTAAGTTCCAGCACATAATTGATAGTATATAAGTAAATATACACATATATGTGTACATATTTGTTCCAGCACATAATTCATAGTATGTAAGTATATATATACATACATATATATACAGTGATCACACTATGAATGCAAATCTTAATTATCGTTTTTCTTCCATAAAATTATACTAGTAGAATTTCCCTGGACCTTAACTAATCTGCAAATTTTTCTTTTATCATTCCATAGCATTTTAAATACAGATGTAACATAAATTATTTAATCACATCCCTATCATTAGCCATTTAGGCGATTTTTTTTGCTGCAGTGGATTCCCTAAACATAAATACATCTGCATTTCCATTCATTTTCCTTGGGATACATTTCCAAAAGTGGAATTACTAGGTTAGAGGATTTAGAACCATGCTCAGTGCATAGTTAATACTTAGTAAATATTTCTTGAGTTATTTGGATGAAGATTTCAATATTTATTTCTGAATTGTCTTTCAGGAAGATTGTACTTCTGGGAATTTCCCTCTAACGTGACCTTGGCCGTCCTTAAGGGCCGAATTTAATTGCATCCCCTTTTATGTTTAGTATTGTTTTTAGTCATTAATTTTATAGGTGAAAAGAATGTCTTTTTAAAAACATTATTTCTTTGAAGACTAGTGAGGTTTCCAGTGTTTCCATCTGCTCATTTGACCCAGTAACTTGTCAGTTGTCTGGTTGTGGGTATAGCTGTGCAGGTCCATTCACGGGATGGTGAGACAGGGCCAGGACACACGCTTGCCCCAAGTTCCTGGACTCTTGGTGATGTGGGTCGAGTGGCTTCCCCCCAAAATATGTTTTTAAAAAAATGTTTATTTTTGAGAGAGAGAGAGAAAACACTAGCAGGGGAGGGACAGAGGGAGAAGGAGACAGAGAATCAGAAGCAGGCTCCAGGCTCTGAGCTGTTACCACAGAGCCCAAGGCGGGGCTCAAGCTCACGAGCCGTGAGATCATGACCTGAGTCTGAGTTGGATGCTTAACCGACTGAGCCAGCCAGGTGTCCCGAAAACATGTTTTGAATGGTTGTAGGAGAAAGACAAATGGTGGGAGAGTTCACTCTACTGAAAGTTAAAGTCCTACAATGACAGATGCCCATGAATCTCATTTCCTCTTCCTGAACACACAGGAAGCCTGTATTTCCCAGCCTCATTTGAACGGAATCAGGTAATGTTCTAGCACTCAGTTCTGGCCAATGAAACTTGGGCACAAGTGATGTTAATCTACTTTTGGCCTGGCCCATAAAAGTGGGTCCAGTAAAACTTTGCCTTTCCACTTTCTCCTTTGGAAAAATATCAGAGTTCATATATTTAGCACACAAGGCCCCTGGATCCTAGAGTTTATGCCAAAGAGAACTGTCTAAACCATGTTTGATGATGAGTGAGCAAGAAGAACCTTTTATTGCATTAAGTCACTGAGATGTTGGGATTCTCCAACATAGTAGCTATTGTTAATTACCCCACCTGGCACATATACCTTAGGGCTCAGGGATGGATGAAAAATCAAGAGGCACTAATGACTTGAAGGAAAGATGTGCTCAAAACACTGGAGGTTTCAATAAGGCAGAGGGATAGGTTCTGAGGGAGTAAGAGGACTGGAGTATAAATGCGTATGTCACAAAGCATCAAAATGCAATTTTTTGGCGTTAGAGCAACCTCAGGGTCTGGCCATAGAACTGAATGTTGGGAGAGAACGTGGTGAAAGTCCACGCAGGGTAAGTCATCCAAATGGAATCATGCAGCAACCATTTGTAAAAAGATACATTTTTATACTGCCTTAAACTTAACATGGATGTGCTTGTTCTCTTCGTGTGTGTGCCCTTCACCCACAGTTATCTGTTCAAAATCATAGCATTTCGAAGGGCACCTACGTGGCTCAGTTGGTTAAGTATCCGACTCTTGGTTTCATTTCAGGTCATGGTCTCATGGTTCGTGAGTTTGAGCCCTGTGCTGGGTTCTGTGCTGACAGCTGTGGAGCCTGCTTGGGATTCTCTGTCTCTCTCTGCTCTTCTCCAACCTCTCTCCCTCCCCACCTCACTCTCTCTCTCTAAATAAATAAACATTTAAAAAATCATAGCATTTTGCATACTTATGAATACTTACCACAATGAAAAACTACTTAGGTTGTAATCTTTATATGGTATTAGGGTATCGTGTTATTATTAAGGATTTCTTTGTCAATTCCATAGAATAGCCTGGTAGACCCAACTTCTATACGATATTGAATCCTTTGCGGACGTTGGCTGCATGAAAGTGTCATCCTACCACAAGGCAGCCAATCAGGCAGCCCAATTTGCTTGGCCAGTTTTCAGTTTCCATTTCTTGTCCCAACTTAACCATTAATGGCAGCCCATTTTCACAAGCACAGAGTGTCCTGATGGTCAATCTGATAAACATTCAAAGACAACAATTTGATATGGCCTGAAGTTTGTTTTAATTGCTAAGCTAAGTAATTACTGAGTGCAGTTATGATGTTAATGAGGCTTGAACTTTTAATGCTTTGGAATGTGCTTTAAGTTTTCCGGCATGGTATAATTTGCATGTGAATTATTTTTTAAAAACTACGAGCCCATTATACCTCTGGCAGTTACAGAACATTTATAGAACAGGCCACCCATCTTGAGTGACTCGATTTCCAGTTAGCATGCAAGTGTGGTTTTACATGCCTTACCTTACTTCTTGCTCTCTCCCACCTTGGGACAGACGCAGGGACTCGTGCTGGAAACAGATCAAGAGAACATAGGCACCAAATACCCTAAAAGGGGACATTACTTCCTTTTGGGAAAAACTGAATATTAGTGCTATTTTTTTAATCATTATTCCATTTTAGTCTTTTTTTTTCAATTTTAATTAGACAGTTCATTCCTGGAACTGTACATGAGAAAAAAATATTTCTACTTATTGAGGGACTCAGACACCGCCCCCCACTCCCACACATCTAGTTCCCAGAAGGACTTTGTAAGTAGGTCACTGCTGCATCGGCCTATAATCTGAGTTAGGAAAATTAGGCCGATGATTAAAATTGTTTGACATTTTATTAATGAATATTTCTCTGATGCTGAAATGGATACATGTTTCTTGTGGAAAAGGCAGACAATACAGAGAAGTATAAAAATGAAAAACAATTCAAATTTTAACACATTTTATTTATTTGACAAATGCTATTTTTGTATATTTTTAACAGTTTATTTTTCTATATAAAAACACACTTTAAAAATGGTTTTTAGAATCATATTACATTAACGTATTTTTATATAGTTTATTTTACTCGCTATCAGATGATCCCCAAATGCACTCTTAGGAATTTATCTCAGAGAAATAAAAACTTGTCTTCACATAGAAACTTGAGAATGGATGTTCATGGAAATTTTGTTCTTAGTATTTGAAAACTCTAAACTGCCTAAACTTTATTTTATTTATTTTATTATTTTATCTTATTTTGTTGTTGTTGTTTTGAGTTTATTTATTTTGAGAAAGAAACAGAGAGAGAGAGGGAGAGAAAGAATCCCAAGAAGGTTCAGGCTCTGTTAGTGCAGAGTGCCACGCAGGGCTCAAACTCACGAACTGGTGAGATCATGACCTGAGCTGAAATCAAGAGTCAGACGCTTAACTGACTGAACCACCCAGGTGCCCCATATCCAAATTTCTTTTCATGATCAAGTGGTCAAACAAACTTTCATCTTATCCATGCCATGTAATACTGCTTAGCAATAATAACTAACTAATTACTGCTATTTACAATAACTTAGATGAACATCAAGGAAATTATGCCGAGTGAAAAAAGCCAATCTCAAAAGAAGACATATTGCGTGGGTCCGTTTATAAAACATTGATGAATTATCACATCTATAAGATGGAGAGCAGATGAGTGGTCACCAGGGCATAAGGATGAGGGGGAAAGGGTGTGAATGTGGCTGAAAAAGGGTAGCATGAAGGAGCCTGTGATAATGGAATACTTAAATTTGTTGATTTTGATGATGGTTAAATGAGTCTGCATGGATGAAATTGTCCAGAACCACACACAGGTGCACACTTAACACTGGTGAAAGGTGAATCATCTCTGCTCTTTGACCAGTCTTAATTTGCTGGGTTTTTTTTGTTTGTTTGGTTTTTTTTTTACTTTTATTTATTTTTATTTTTTTAATATAACACAATTTATTTTTTTAACATATGCAATTATTTTCTGTCATTTACAATACAGTAGTTACAATGACACTCCAAACAGAAAAGCAAAGTAAAAAATCAAAACCCCCACTTCTATTTCATGTAATTAGACTTATACAGAAATTAAAAGGTTAAGTACCAACTAGTTAATCACCTAATTTCACAGCTAT
>PISW01015800.1:0-15512 GCA_004023785.1 Mungos mungo
ACTCCATTGTGTGTGTGTGTGTGTGTGTGTGTGTGTGTGTGTGTGTGTGTGTATACCACTTATTCTTGATCCATTCATCAGGTGATGGACATTTAGGCTCTTTCCATGATTTGGCTATTGTTGACAGTACGGCTATAAACATAGGGGTACATGTGCTCCTATGCATCAGCACTTCTGTATCCCTTGGGTAAATCCCTAGCAGGGCTATTGCTGGGTCATAGGGGAGTTCTATGGATAGTTTTTTGAAGAACCTCCACACTGTTTTCCAGAGCAGCTGCACCAGTTTACATTGCCACCAAAAGTGTAGGAGGGTGCCTGTCTCTCCACACCCTCACCAGCATCTATAGTCTCTTGATTTGTTCATTTTAACCACTCTGACTGGCGTGAGGTGGTATATCAGTGTGGTTTTGATTTGTGTTTCCCTGATGATGAGTGATGTTGAGCATCGTTTCATGTGCCTGTAGGCCATCTGGATGTCCTCTTTGGGGAAGTGTCTGTTCATGTCTTCTGCCCATTTCTTCACTGGGTTATTTGTTTTTCAGGTGTGGAGTTTGGTGAGTTCCTTATAGATTTTGGATACTAGCCCTTTATCTGATATGTCATTTGCAACGATCTTTTCCCATTCCTTTGGTTGCCTATTAGTTTTCTTGATTGTTTCCTTTGCAGTGCAGAAGCTTTTTATCTTGATGAGGTCCTTTTTACTTTCATTTTCCTTGCCTTCGGGGATGTGTCAAGTAGGAAATTGCTGCGGTTGAGGTCAAGGAGGTTGTTTCCTACTTTCTCCTGGAGGGTTTTGTTGGTTTCCTGTCTCACATTCAGGTCCATCAGCCATTTTGAGTTTATTTTTGTGTATGGTGTAAGAAAGTGGTCTAGTTTCATCCTTCTGCATGTTGTTGTCCAGTTCTCCCAGAACCACCTGCTAAAGAGGTAGTCTTTTTTTCCATCGGATACTCTTTCCTGCTTTGTCAAAAATTAATTGGCCATACATTTGTGGGCCCAGTTCTGGGTTCTCTATTCTATTCCATTGGTCTATGTGTCTGTTTTTGTGCCAATACCACACTGTCTTGATGATGACAGCTTTGTAGTAGAGGCTAAAGTCTGGGATTGTGATGCCTCCCATTTGGTTTTCTTCTTCAATATTACTTAGGCTATTTGAGGTCTTTTGTGGTTTCATAAGACTTTGAGGATAGCTTGTTCTAGCTTTGAGAAGCATGCTGGTGCAATTCTGAAGGGGATTGCATTGAATGTGTAGATTGCTTTGGGTAGTAATGACATTTTCACAATGTTTATTCTTCCGATATATGAGCATGGAATGTTTTTCCATTTCTTGGTGTTTCTTCAATGTCTTTCATAAGTTTTCTATAGTTTTCATCATATAGGTGTTTTACATCCTTGGTTAGGTTTACTCCTAGGTATTTGATGGTTTATCGTGCAATCGTGAATGGGATCAGTTTCTTGATTTCTCTTTCCGCTGTTTCATTATTGGTGTATAGGAATGAAACCGAATTCTGTACATTGATTTTGTACCCTGCCACTCTACTGCATTCATTGATCAGTTCTAGAGGCTTCTGGTGGAGTCTGCTGGGTTCTCCATGTAGAGTGTCATGTCATCTGTGAAAAGTGAAAGTTTGACTTCTTCTTTGCTGATTCTGATGCCTTTTATTTCCTTTTGTTGTCTGATTGCTGATGCTAGGACTTCCAGCACTATGTTAAACAACAGTGGTGAGGATGGACACCCCTGTCATGTTCCTGATCTCAGGGGGAAAGTTCTCAGTTTTTCCCCATTGAGGATGATATTGGCTGTGGGCTTTTCATAAACTGCTTTTATAATGTTTAGCTAAGTTCCTTCTATTCCAACTTTCTCAAGGGTTTTTATTAAGAACGGCTGCTGTATTTTGTCACATGCTTTTTCTGCACCTATCGACAGGATCATATGTTTTTATCTTTTCTTTTGTTATTGTGATGTATCACATTGATGGATTTGTGAATATTGAACCAGCCCTGTAACCCAGGAGTGAATCCCACTTGATCATGATGGGTAGTTTTTTTTTTTTTTTATGCTGTTGAATTCGATTTGCCAGTACCTTGTTGAGTATTTTTGCATCTGTATTCATTAAGTATATAGATCTAATTCTCTTTCTTTGCTGGGTCTCTGTCTGGTTTGGGCATCAAGGTGATGCTGGCTTCATAGAATGAGTTTGGAAGTTTTTCTTCTCTTTCTATATGGAATATAGAAACTAAGGAATAGTTTGAGAAGAATGGGTATTAGCTCTGCTTTAAATGTCTGTTAGAATTCCTCTGGGAAGACATCTGGCCCTCGGCTCTTATTCATTGGGAGATTTTTGATAACGGATTTGATTTCTTCACTGGTTATCAATCTATTCATGCTTTCTATCTCTCCCCGTTTGAATTTTGGTAGTGTATGTGCATTTAGGAATTTGTTCATTTCTTCTAGGTTGTCCAGTTTGTTGGCATATAATTTTCATGGTAATCTTTAATGATTGCTTGTATTTCTAAAGGATTGGTTGTAATAGATCCATTTTCATTCATGATTTTGTCTATCTGGGTGCTCTCTCTTTTCTTTCTAAGGAGCCTGTCCAGAGGTTTATCAATTTTGTTTATTTTTTCAGAGAACCAACTCTTGGTTTCATTGATCTGCTCAACTGGTTTTTTTTTTTTTTGAGTCTATATTGTTTATTTCTGCCCTGATCTTTTTTATTCCTTTTCTTCTGCTGGATTTGGGGTGCAGTTGCTGCTCCCCTTCTAGTTCCATTAGGTGCTCTGTTAGATTTTGAATTTGTGCTTTTTCTAGTTTGTTGAAATAGGCCTGGATTGCAATATACTTTCCTCTTAGGACTGCCTTTGCTGCATCCCAGAGATTTTGGATTGTTGTATTTTCATTTTCATTTGTTTCCATATATTTTTTAATATCTTCTCTAACTGCCTGACTAGCCCAATCATTCTTTAGTAGGATGGTTTCTAACATCCACATTTTTGGAGGCTTTCCAGACTTATTTCTGTCATTAATTTCAAGTTTCATAGCATTGTGATCTGAAAGTGTGCATGGTATAATCTCAATTTGTTTATATTTATGAAGGGCTGCTTTATGCCCCAGTATGTGGTCTATCTTGGAGAATGTGTCATGTGCACTCGAAAAGAAGGTGAATTTCCTATCTTCAGGATGCAGAGTTCCAAATATATCTATCAATTCCATCTGTTCCAATGTGTCGTTCACGTCCATTGTTTCTTTAGTGATTTTCTGTCTGGTTGATCTCTCCATTGATGTCAGTGGAGTATTAAAGTCCCCTGCAATTAGCACATTCTTATCAATAAGATTGTTTCTGTCTGTGATTAATTGTTTTATGTATTTGGGCGCTCTCGAATTTGGTGCATAGATGTTTATAATTGTTAGCTCTTCCTGATGGGGAGACCTGTAATTATTATATAATGTCTTTCTTGATGTTTTGTTACTGCCTTTAAAGTCCAGTTTGTCTGATATAAGTATGGCTACTCCAGCTTTCTTTTGGCATCCAGTCACATGGTAGATATCCCCTTACTTTCAATCTGGAGGTGTCTTCAGGTCTAAGGTGAGTCTCCTGTAGACAGCAAATAGATGGATTTTGGTTTTTGATCCATTCTGCTACTCTGTGTCATTTGACTGGAGCATTCAGTCCATTGACATTCAGTGTTTTTAATAAAAAATGTGGGTTTAGACTCATTGTGTTGCCTGTAGAGTGCATGTTTGTAGTGATGTCTCTGGTAACTTTAAATTTTCAATTCATTTCTGCATCAAACTTGTTTCCAATCCCTTTTATTGCATGTTTTCATATCTGAATCATTCTATTTTTTCCTTAACGTTTACCTATTTATTTATTTTTAGAGAAAGTGAGCATGCTGGAGAGGGGCAGAGAGAAAGAGTTAGAGAGAATCCCAAGTAGGCTGCTCTGAGCTGTTCGTGCAGAGGCTGACTCAGAATTCAAACCCCTCAACTGGGACCTGAGCCAAAATCAAGAGTCTGACGCTTAACCAAATGAGCCACCCTGATGACCCTAGATAAAATTTTTGATAAAATTTTATGGTATAAAACAAATTATACTACTTGCTCCTCAGACCAGGTACAGATAAATTTCTCAGGCCTCCTTTCACACTCAGTCAGGTGAAAAATTCACATCCTGACTGATGTATATTGTGCTGTAATCATGTACAAAGGGTTTTGTTTGAATTCTAAAGTTTAGGTATACTGATCTGTGAATTAAAAACTAATAAGTAGACACTCTGAGTCTGAATTTTCAAAATTCACTTAAATGAGTTTGTAAAAAATAACACTTTCCATTTGATTCTTAGATATTGCTTTTAATAAATATTAAATAAAATAATAAGTATAATTGAGCACAACAACTTATGGCCTCTGTCCTTTTACGGAAATGCTCAGCTTTATATGTACTCTTTCAAGAAATAAAAATCAATTAACAGCAATTGATAGGAATTAGTAAGAACATCACATTGACCACATGGAACAAAACTTATTTCATTTCATTTCATTTTTTAAAGTATCCCTTTAATAGTCCCCTGGACTTCATGATAAAATTAGGTCAATGAAAGTGATACAGTTTAATGATGCAGTCAAAAACACCCTGAGGAAATTAAAAGTCAACAATAATTTGACTTGTGTTCAAAATTTATAGCCACCAACTTTGTGGCATTGAAGAAAATTCCATTAAGCATTTACTGCAGCTCTTTTACTCCCCGGAGGAAAACAAAGTATTTATCTCCCTTTACCATGATTGGAGAATTGTCTTTTGTCCTCAAAGCAGAAACATAACAAGAAAATCACAAAACATTTTCTTCTGAACTTGGGAATTACATTTGGTGATCCCACCTTTACTGAAACATTTCCTGTAAGTACACAGAGGTGTACTTCTATCAAATGCTACTAGAGGCCAGATACTGAATTGTGCACTTTCCCTACTTAAAGTGTTTCTTCAACAACTTCATAAGAAATGTTTTATTATTCTCATTTTCCAGATGAGAACACCATGTTTCAGAAAACATAATGCCTTGCTGATGGATGCTATAGTTTGAAGTGTTACAGCCAGGATTTGAACTTGGACCCAGAGGCAGAGAACTATATACCATGATGAATTAGCTATTTTCAAGATTATATATATTCATTTGTGTGTGTGTGTGTGTGTGTGTGTGTGTGTCTGTGTCTGTGTTGGGTGAGGGTGGACAACCTACACAAGCCAGCCAAAAGAGCAGATGAAAGTGTGCTTCCTTTGTCCTAGATTAGAACATGAGACAAGTGAATTCTATTCTATAAGTGAATAGAAGTGATACTATGATCTTAAGCTTGAATACAGCTGTATGGTTGGCTAATATTCTACTACACAGATCAGAGCAATCCTCTAGGGATAGGAAAGGCACAAAATGGAAGGATCTCAGGCCCTGAAGCCTTTAAGCCACCACCTGAGACCTGGACTCTTATTCAAAATATTTCTGAAAATGTAGTTTATATTAGCCTAAAGCATATCCTAACTAATATAGAACTGCACAGATTAAACATCAATTAACAGATTAAGCATTAATGATCTAAATTTCAATCAAGAAATTAGGAAAATAATAAAACTGAAGAAAGTAGAGAAACAACGAAAGAGGAAATATTAATGTCCTGGAAGACAAGCAAGAAGAATAGAGAAGAGTAGTGAAATTAAAGCCCAGTTCTATAAAACACCACTAATATAGACAAAATTCTGCCAAAGTTGATCAGGAACAACAACAACAAAAAAGGTGAAAGAGAGAGAGAGAAGCAACAGAAAGATAGATGATAGGTACATAGATAAATAGATAGATATTGAAAAGACCATAACTATATGTAAAACTGAGGATTTAAAAAACCTGTTCAAAGTATCAGAATGCTTATATATTAAAATAAAATGTTAATTATCTAGAAATATGTACATTAACAAAATGTACTCATTATAAACAAAAATTCTGAGTAGATCTATATTGCCTAAAGAGATATAATCGTTACCAAAAAGTCTACATACAGAAAAATCAACAGGTTCAGATGTCTTGACTGTAGTGTTCCACCAGGTTTTCAAGAAATGGAATACCCTTTTCTTATGAAACTGTGTCAGGGTTTACAAAAAATTAAAGTTCCTCCACTAATTTTATGAAATTAGTATGTACTTGCAAATGATTCTGCAAATAAATAAAGCCAGGAAAATGATTAGCAATTGTCCTTTCTGAAATAGATGTAAAACTACTGATTAAAATAGCAAACTTATTCACATTGTGTTGATCTTGAGAATAGTAAAACAATTTAATTTAGAAAATACATTAGTATAATACATCAACCTGACAATGTAAAGAAAAACTTATATCAGTAAATGCAGCAGTCATTGAATAAAATTCAAAACAACTTATGAAAAAAACAAGGAACAAAACAGTAGTAGAAGGTCAATTTCCTATCTGATTGTTCATATCTGCCAGAAAGCAAGCAACTTCAATGGCGGTGAAATGTTAGAACATTCCCTACTTTGGGGCACCTGGTTGCTTGATTTCAGCTCAGGTAATGATCTCATGGTTCATGAGGTCAAGCCCTACATCAGGCTCTTGCTTGGGAGTTTCTCTCACCCTCTCTCTCTCTGCCTTTTCCCTGAGCACACACACACTCTCTCAAAATGAATAAACTTAAAAAATTATTTAAAAAGAGATCATTCCCTACTTTAGTTATTCCCCCACATATCTACCTCTAATCCAAGTTTAGGCTAATGAGATATAAACTCAAGCTTTCTAAGGCAGGTTCTGAGAGCCCTTTCTTAAAAAACATCTGGCCTGTGACTTTTCACCTTTCTTTTTCTGCTCTTCCTCCTTATTCCCACTGCTGATGTGGAAGCTATCATGAACCATGGGTGTCAGACTAGGGAACTGGAAGGTCTGAGTCCTTAACAACATGTAGAACCATATCAGCCCCAAACTACCAGCTTCCAGAATTCTTGAAATGTAGGAAACAAACTTTTATTTTGTTTAAGCTGTTGCTTCCATGACTGCTTCTTCTCAACCCTTTATCAGGAAGTACTGCCAAATGTAATGAGAGAATAAAAACAAATGAGATATAAATTATAAATTTAGTCGAGTTGTGGTTTGGAGAATTAAATGATTATATACATAGAAAATCACAGAGATTTATACTGTAACATCAGTGACAATTTCACACCCATAACACTGTCAGACATTAAAAGGTCTGATCATACCAAGTGTTGATAAAGTCATGGAAAAATACAAACCCTCATACATTGCAAGTGGGACTATAAATATTTTAAAACTGTTTCAGCAAGTTTATAGTTAGAATTCTTTTGACTTTAGGCAACAGAAATCTTAGTTCAAATGGGCTTAATTAACGTGGACATCTACTATCACCTGTGTACAAAGTTTAGCTGAAAACCAGGCTTATTATGATCAGAGGCTCAATGAATCTTCAAGAAGTCAGTTCTTTCCAGTTCTGTTTCTGCCATTCTTAATATACCAGCTTCTATCCCAGATGGGACTCTGTCAGGGGCAAGAACATTACAGATCTTCCATGGATCACCTCCAGAGACCCAGTATCTAGAAGAAAAGGAAGGACCCTATATTCCTGTGACTTCATTTTAGGAGCAAGGAAACCATTTCCAAAAGTTCCTGGTTATTTGCTCAACATTGGTCATGTGCCCATTCTCAAACCAACCATTGTCAAAGAGAATGGAATAATATAATTATTAGGTAAAGTTTTTCATACCAAAAGGGTAGAGACTCAAAATTTTATGTTATATCACTACAACATCATACTACTTAATAATATTAGTAAGAATAGTAGATAACATTTATTGAGTTGTTAATAAGGCACTCTCTTAAGTGCTTCCTCAATATGTATTTGTTTTCCCACAGAGGGGTGGGCATTTAAATTGAGATAGCAATTCATCCTATTTCACACCCATAAGATGGATGAAAATTAAAAGTTCTGGTTAATAACAAGAATTCGTAAAGATATATGCTATGTGTGTATGTATATACATGCAAACATATATATATGTATATATATATATGGAATATAAACCTCAGAAACTAGTTATAAAAGTTTAATTTTTCAGAATAAATAATAAAGCCTGAAGAAATTAAATACTTACCCTATTAAGTGGCAGAGATAGAATTTGAGTCCAGAGAGTCTTTAAATAGTAGTCAGATCTATACACATGTATCAATGTGGACAATCTTAAAGACATAATCTTGAGTAGATGGAAGCCCCTCAACATAAAAAAAAATTATAAAAGCAGACCAAGTTTTCTAAGGGGGAGGTAGATATTCATTAGGGAATAAGCTGTATGAAAGGTAAGAAACAAGGATGATGTCCCCTAGTCATCCAAGAGGCAATCAGATATAAAGATATAAAGATTTCAAAAAAGGTGTTTGGATCTGGAGAGCTGTCAGTTATCATGTAGTAGTAGGAACTGCAAGTGGATTTAAAAAGTGAGAAGAGGGAAGTAAGAAAGAAAAAGTCCTAAGTTTGGGGAGAAAGGAACCAGGAAAGGAGACTGATAAAGACACCAGCGTAGTTGTAGATGACAGAGTGGTGTCTGAAATATTAATAAGGGTTAAGCTTCAAGAGCATTATGGCCAATAATGTCAAATGCTGCAGAGTGTGGTGAAAATACTTGGCACATCATTAAAGACATTGGTAAAACCAGTTTCAAATGTAATTATAGTTACAAACCTGCATCCATGCTTTGAAAAGTCAATAGTAGATGAGAAATGCAGCCTCTTTTTTTCAGAGCAGTTTGATTAGTGTAGGGAAAGTGAATATCAGAGCATTAGCCAGGGGGAACAAAGGATCTTTTCAGTGGAGAAGACATGGTAGTATTTTTAGCTTGTGTGAAAAGAGTCAGCAGAGGGAGACATCTAAAATACTGGAAAGATAGGGAAGGGTAGGACTCACTGGAGGAACAACATCTGCAAGAAGATGGGAAGCAGTGGATCAAGAGCACAGGTGGAGAATTTAGCCTTGAATGTGACAAATAATGAGGAAGTGAACAAGAGATCTCCCAGATGAGAAGAGAGACAGATGGAACAAAGAAAGGAGAGAAATGAGTTTTGTCCTGCTGTGTTTCCAATCAGCTTTTCCCAGAAGAAATACTTGGCAAAGAAAACAGGAAACAGACAGGTGGTCCAAGGTCTGTTGGGTAAAGTTAATATATAGTTGCTTGATTATTCAGGTCTGAGTTTTGGGACCAAAAAAGAAAGATTAAAAGCAATTACCGCAAATTTATGAATCACATCCAGTTGCCCAGACACCAGTCTCCTGACCTGAATTTCTCCTTCCCCAAGTGAGTGAAGCTGGAATATTGCCTATATGGAAGCCATTCTGAATTTACACCAAAAAACAAACTGAAACCAGAAAAAAGTTAAAGTCTCACCAGATGTCAACACTAAAAGCCACCTAGTGATCATCCACACAAATCCACTTTCACTGAGGAAAAAACAAATCTCAAAAGGGTACATGATAGTTCCAAGGTCATCAAATTATTGATGGGTAGGAATCTCATGCTTTATTTTGGTCAATACAGGATATATCTTATTTTTTTAATTTATTTATCATTTGTCTCCTCCCATGAGAATGTGGTCTTCTGGAAAGCAGGGATATTTGTTCCCTTTGCTCACTGCTGTTGCCTCAACCCTCAAAGTGTACCTGGTCTTTACAAGACATTTGATCATTACGTGTTAGAGACTGGATTGCATCCAACCCATGCACTTTCTACTCACCCATTACAATTTCAATAAGAGCCCTTCAAAGTGAAACTGACCCTCCATGCAAATACTTTTTATTAATTGCTTTTTCATTGGGTGGAGAGGTCTCCAGGGTACAACAGAATTCAAATCCACGACTTCCTGTCTCAAAGCCAAATGTTGGGTGATTTTGACCCAGTCAGTTAGTTCTCCCTGACAAAAACCAAAGGGATTCTTGTGGCAATAAACAAACAACAATAGCAGAATAAATGAAAGAGAAATCAATGTTATGTGACAAACTATACAGAGTTCACACAGCAGTGAGCTTCATGGTGTATTCCACATTCAAATCTTTATCCATATTTTTATATCTATGCCCAGGTTTATGCCACCCAAGATAAATATGGTAGACTCACTGGGGTCTGTTAAAGACTCACTGTATCTGTTGCTAGGGGAGTGTTATGGAAATTATAACTTCATATGACCCTCTGTTGAAGAAAATTCTCTATTTTGGGGTTTTTGTGTTTAAAAAGAGAGAGAGAGAAGAAAGAAACACTGTGAAGTAGGCAGCTACAAAAGAAGAGTAGATGCTGGGTGATTCTGAGAGAGGTTTTTTCTACTCTCTCTGAAGTGTAATATTTTTTTTCTTTTTTTTTCTTCAGGACTCATCTCTAGGGACAGGAAGGAGAAACACTCTGAATGAAGATGTGTCCACTCAGAAGAAGCATATGAAACCTGAGAAGCACAGCTCACATGACAAAGCATTTGTGAAATTAGGTAAGTGAATCTAGGTTTGTGGCTGTGAGAGATGCAACTGAGTATTTAGAGATTCACATTTCTTGAAGCTTCCTAGTATCTTTGGGTAGTCCAAATTCTTATCAGAAAATGTACAGATTAGTATAATCAATATGTTAAACTTTATAATACATATAATAGGATGTCCAATAGGATTCTTAGTTTCTAGAATTTTTTGCAAAGATCAAAGCCAAGAACAAGTATACCTCATGTTTTATGTTCAGAAAGCCCATGGCCTACCTACCAGGAATTAGTGACAAGAGCCAGTTTAGAAAATGCCTAGTCACCAACTCTCCCATTCCCCCAGCATTATCCCAGCCAAAGAGAAGAATTGTGTGGGGGAGAGAGGTGGTAAGCCTCATGGAGATAGCAAAGCTTGGGTAGGAATAAAAGCACTGCTCTTCCCTTTCTAATGCTCAGTGGGAGAACTGCAAGAGGATCACAGAAAGATTGACAGTTCCTGCCAGGGGAGCCTGGCAACCAGAATCTAGCAGGATGTGTGCTGGGCTGCAGAACACAGACGTCCCCGTCTGTGCCATCATTAATGCTGAACATAGTCAGAGAGACTGGATTTGAGAAGAGCATCTGGGAGTCTGAAGCATAAAGCCTTATCCTTTTCAGCCCTCTTCATCCAACAGGAGGAAGAACAACTGTGTCCCTGAAGTTTGGGAGTATCCATGGACACAGTGTGGTCTCGAGCTTTTTGTAACAGAAACACCTGTATTAGCAACACTTGAAGGAACTGTGGCACAATGTACCTGGGAGGAAAATGGTGGTAACAGCCCTCCATCCCAATTTCCCATAATCCTCTGAAGGGTGAAGCAGACTCCAGTAGTGTCTAGAGCTACATGGAAAGGCACATGCAGGGCAGAAGAGGGTGAGCCTTGGGGCTAGTAGGTGCTGCTAGGCCAATCTCATAAGGCTCAATTTAGAGAAGTTATGGTACCCAATCTATTGTAAAAGGAAAACTGCCCTAGGGGATGGGGTGTAACTGTCTGAGTAATGGCAAGTTAACAGAGTTTCAGGGACATAGTCATATCACCCACATTTCTGCCCAATTAAGGAAAACATTCATTTTCTTCTCAAGCCCTAATCAGCAAATAATCTGGCATCTGTGCTTTATTTTTCCATCAAACTAGGAAAGGGATAAGACTCTCTTTATTCCTATAATAGGTGAGATAATACAAAACCAAGGAACCCAAAAGGCCTAAAGAAGGGAGAGGTCAAATAGAACTTTAGGATCACTGAAAAGAAATAAGCAATTCTCAGAGTGCTAAGTAATTTATGGGGAAAATCCTGCCAGTAATTTTGGAGAAAAACAAACCTCCTTAAGGAGCACTATTGATAAAATCTTGGTACACAAGCAGAACAGAAGTGTTGTCTACAACTAATAGTAAGAGCTGAAATACAAATAAACAACCCAGAGCAGATAGGTATAGGAAACGAATTGTGCAGGAAACACCAACAAGATTTGGATAGTATATGAAGAAAAAATCAGGATAGGCCCCTGTAATATTTTGTATTTTCCAAAGAGGAACACCACCATAGGGTCCATCCCCCATTATCCATTTATAATGACAGTGACAACCCTTCCATCAAGCAATAGAGTCTCTATCCCCAACCCTTGGACTCCAGGCAGACCTTTGTGACTGATTTCCTTAATGGAACACAACAGAAGTAAGGCTGCATGACTTCCAAGTCTAGATTATAAAAATTCTCTATTCTTTTCCCTTCTCTTGGGACACTTGCTCTGTAGATCCAGACGCCTTGATAAGAGGAGGCCAAGAGGAAGCCTCTGGAAAGGCCCACCAGAGGGGACCCATGCAGAGAGGACCGGAATCCCCAGGCACTCAGCCTTCACTGAGCTCCAACTGACAGCCAAAAGCAAATTGCCAGCCATATAAGTGAGCCATGCTGGAAGTGAGCCACCCAACGTCCAGTTGAGCTGATGCCACATGAAACAGAGATAAGCCTTTCCCACTGCACCCCCCAGATCACAGATTCTGTGCTAAATAAAAGGTGGCTGTTTCAAGCCACTAAGTTTGTCAGGGGGGGAATGGGCAATAAATAGCCAAAGCAAGACCAGGAAGAAAGGGGATTATTTACCTAGCCAAATCTGAGTTCCCACAGGTCCTTTGGAAGGAGGAATTGAAAGTTTCTATCAATACAAATGTGAGAAATATGTGATTTCTACAATTTATTGTCTCCTTAATTGTGCATGTGTAGAGAATTCTTACTTCATTCTATAGGTTCTTAAAATTTTTCTTAGCAGTTTTTATTAACTTTGAATTAAACTTTAAGTATTGTTTTACTTCACTATACAGAATAGTCAGCTTTAACTAACAGTAGGGGTTAATAAGCTATTGCCCCAAAAGGGGTACAGCACATAAACAATACTCTACAAAATTGTGATTTGCTCAGACTACCTTTTAATTAGGTGAATAACATGCTATAGTTATAAAGATCATCATGTGGGAAAAAGAACCATTCCTGAAATAATTTCCCCAAAGCAGAGTGGTATATTTGCAAGAAGTATAATCCAGACTCTCTGTGTAACAATAGTGAACAGAAGGATCCATTAAATGTGTGCTTGTAAAATATACATAGCACATAATTTTTTCATTTTAACAGTACTCCAGCAAAGATTTGAGAGCAACTGCCTGCCAACATAAGACTACACATAAAAGATACAGAGGTGAACAAAACACATTGGTCCCCTATGAGATACTAAGATGTTAAACATATGTGTGTGTGTGAGAGAGAGAGAGAGATAAAGATGGTAAGTATATATATATATATATATATATATATATATATATATATATGTGTGTGTGTGTGTGTGTGTGTGTGTGTGTGTGTGTGTGTGTGGTATATAAGTATACACACTTATATAAGTATACATACACACACACTTGAGTGTGTGTATCAGAATGTTGAGAAGTATAGAAAATAAAGTGAAGTGGTGCGTGGGTGGCTCAGTCGGTTAAGAGTCCGACTTCAGCTCGGGTAATGATCTCACGGTCCGTCGGTTTGAGCCCCTCATCAGGCTCTGTGCTGACGCCTAGCTCAGAGCCTGGAGCCTGCTTCAGATTCTATGTCTCCCTCTCTCTCTACCCTCCTCTGCTCATGCTATCTCTCTCTCTCTCTCTCTCAAAAATAAATAAAAACATTAAAAAATTTAAAAAAAGAAAATAAATTGAAGTAGGTAAAAGAGATAGCATGCTAAGGTGGGATGGACGTGGGTAAGCACAGTTGCTATTTTATATACGACACTCAGGCAAACCCTCCTGACGCAGTAGCATTTAAGGAAAGAGCAAATCAGATAGCTACCTGGGAGAAGCACATTTCACCTTAAGGGAATAGCAAATGGAAACCCCATGAGATGAGAGCAATCTTAGTGCAGTCAGAGGACTTGAAGACACCATCAGGGATACAAACAGAGCAAGCAAGGTGCTAGTGGAATGATAAGCAGTACTGGGAATAGGAGACAGGTCCTGGAGGAACATGGAATATTAAGGAGACATTGGAAAGGTTTTAGTTTTTATTGAGTGATTGTAATTATATATATATATATGTGTACATATATATAAATGAGTGATTATAATATATATGTATACACATACACATATATAATGAACTGAATGCTTGAGTCTCCCCAAAATTAATATATTGAAGCCCTACTTTGAAGATGGAACTTTGAGGAGGTAGTTAAGGGTAGATTAGCTTAGGATGGCAGAGATCTCATTATAAAATTACTGGCCATATAAGAAAAGCAAAAGATAAATTTCTCTTTTTCTGCACTCATGTACCAAGGAAAGACCATGTGAGGACTCAGCAAGAAGGCAGCTGTCTACAAGTCAGAAAGAGAACCCTCGCTAAAACCCAACCCTCTTGGCACTCTGATCATGACCTTCTGGCCTCCAAAACTGTGAGAAAGTAGATCTCTGTTGTTTAAGCCACTAAATCTGTGCTATTTAGTGATGGTAGCTTGGACTAAGACAATATGGCTATTGCCACAGTGGCATATAGGACAACTACAATGTCAATCAGCTTAAAAATTTTTAACATTTATTTATTTTTGAGAGAGAGTGAGACAGAGCGTAAGCAGGGGAGGGATAGAGAGAGAAGGAGACACAGGATCTGAAACAGTCTCCAGCCTCTGAGCTGTCAGCACAGAGCCCAGCTCGGAGCTTGAACCTACCAACCGTGAGATCATGACCTGAGCCAAAGTCAGATACTTAACCTGTTGAGCCACCCAGGTGCTCTCAGTGTCAATAAGTTTTAAGTCAAGACTGAAATCCAATTTCAATCCCTCTGTCCACTTCTACTAGCTTTTGCGTACCAAGGGCACTATTTGCACATTTCTCTGTGTGAGGTTGCTGAGTGATCAGTTTCAATCACAACTTCCAGTTGTATTTCTAAAATGCTATTTTTCTGAAATATGAGCAAAAATATGAACTTCGGGACGTGTGTCTCTCTATTGATTGAAATATCTTTTGTTAAATTCTTTTGCAAACTGTGTCACAACAATTAAAATAAAAAGTCTTCTCAAATATGCATATTACAGTTGTATTGGCAGGGGTTTTATAGATTGCTCTGGCTCTAAGAGGAAAACAGCATTTTTTTATTTGAATGAGAGATTCTTGTCCATTTAATGGAAATCCTTCTACCTATTGTTATTTATTTGTTTGTTTGCTTACTAATTAATTAATTATCCTTTGGTTAAAACAAATGGGATTTCTTTTTTTTTTATTTATTATTTTTTTATAATAGTTTATTGTCAAATTAGTTTCCATATAACACCACGTGCTTCTCCCCACAAGTGCCCCCCACCATGACCATCCCCCCTCCCTCCCGCCCCCTCCCCCCTCAGTCCATGGTTCGTCTCCAGTATTCAATAGTCTCCCTTGATCCGTGTCCCTCACTCATCCCCGCTCTCTTTCCCCCTTCCTCTCCCC
>PISW01015801.1:0-15534 GCA_004023785.1 Mungos mungo
AAAAAAAAAAACAAATTTAGCCATTAGGCTACAATTAATTGTTACATCTTAGGGCTTTCCAGAGCCCAGTTGCTCAACCTTTAATTATTTACCAGGGTTGGAGAGTAAAACAATGGTTGCTATTTTTCTGTTCAGGTCAGCTGAACAGATTCTTGGTGTCTCGGGTTAATCTTACCCCAGAGTTTCAGGGGCTAGGGGCAAACAAGTGTTTTGTTGGAAAATTAATAGTTTAAGGGAGCCTACCCTAGATCCAATATAAGCCATAAGTTTGTTAATTATACAAGGCCCTATGGCCAAGTTCAAAGGAAAATGACTAACGGCCTTATTAAAGCAGAAATTAGGGTTGTTAACCAGGGAGACCAATTGAAGAGGGATGGGAACCAACCGTTATTGGATTCCACCCTGTTATACCAGGTGGACAGATGTTGATTTACAGAGGCAAGAGTTTCTCTTATGATTCCAGACTTATTGGCATAAAAACAACATTTTTCTCCCAGTGCTGCACATAATCCTGCCTCCTTCATGAAAAGTAGATCTAAACCTCTGTGATTTTGGACCACCATTTCAGCTAAGGAGTCAGCTTGGCTCTCCAGTTGGGTTACAGAGTGGGTTAAAAGTCCCAGATCCTGGGCTACTAGTTGACTCAAGGATCTGAAATTTCCATCCTGTAGTCCTAATGCTGAGGTGCCTAAAGCGGCTGATCCAGCAATTCCTGCCTCAGTTAAGACTGGAAATAGGATAGGGACTCTTTTCTGGCCATGTGCTCCCTGGGAGGTGAGAGAAATGCGACCTGTGAGGCCCTCATAAATTGTTACCCGAGGAACTGTGTGGGCCAAAATACTGAGGTCTGGTTTGTGTTGGAGGACGGAGATAGAAATGCAAGGGCTGAGCCCTCAGGAGCATGTCCTCCGTGAGTTAATTGGAGCCTCAATATGAGTAAGATCGTCAGATATAGCCAAAAGGGGACTTAAGATACAGACAGTGTCTAAGGAGGACTCATTTACGTGTGGGCTTTTTATACAGAGTCGTTTTTCTTGAATGTCTCCTATAGAGAATTGTTGTCTCTCCCAATTACAGGCAGAAGCCGTGATTAAATCTAACATTGTGAATAATTAAAGGCAATTCCTACATAAAAAAAGGGGGGGGGGATTGGGGAATTAAACATCCCCAGCAATCTTCAGAAAGGCTAGGATTAGATTGATTGAAAACATGATATATAGCATCTAGGGTGCTAAGATATGGTCCTCTAAGAGGTTAACATCTTTACTTGAGTACTATTTTTTTCCATAGGTTGATAGGCTTGGTGGCCAGAATTGAGGGGCCCCATCGGCTGAGGAGCAATAGGAATGGGGCTCCGTTGGATGGTGAGATCTCTCATGGGGTC
This sequence comes from Mungos mungo, assembly GCA_004023785.1. Classification (NCBI taxonomy): domain Eukaryota; kingdom Metazoa; phylum Chordata; class Mammalia; order Carnivora; family Herpestidae; genus Mungos; species Mungos mungo. The sequence continues at coordinate 1,385 of PISW01015801.1, forward strand.
TCTTGCCAGAGCATAGAGCCCCATTGTCCATGTCATTCCTACTTCCCACTCTTTAAATCTTCCCTCCCAGTTTTTAACCTTGAAAGTAAAAGGATTGCATTGTCCTAATGTTTTGCCAGTGGGATTGTCCTCTCTTTGTATTTCTCAGTACTGCTCACTTTGTTACCAGGATATGAAGGTTTCCCATCCCCAATAGCTGCAGTGATACCCGGGACCTCCTGTATCGCAATTAGGGTCTCTTCCTGTCCTACAAGCATAAGATTGTAAGAGTTGGAGAGCTACCTCCTCAGATATACAGCCATGTCCCCTACATTTTCCCACATCTGCTCCAAAGTAGGGTGCTGTGCCGACTGAGCCCCAGAACCATTCCCTTTAGTTCAGAGAAACCCAAATCACAAAGCTCAACCTTAAATCGGGGTTCTTTATCAGACATTAATGTTTGAATGATTTTTCCCAGTCGGCTATTTAGAAGTGTCCAAGTCCAATTCTGGGGGCGGTGATGGTTGAGAACGGCTGACCTATAACTGGTGTCCCCATATAAGTAGGAGTGTACATTAACAGACAAATCAGTTCTTAATGCACCAGTCTTTGTTGGATTAGATGTGGGCTTTTGATTTGTTTTGTTTTTTTAATTTTTTAATGGTTTTTTTTTTTTTTTGAGAGACATAGAGAAACACCAGCAACAGAGGAGGGTCAGTGAGAGAGGGAGTTACAGAATTTGAAGCAGGCTCCAGGCTCTGACCTAGCTGTCAACACAGAGCCCGACCCGGGCACTAACCCAGGAACTATGAGATCATGTCCTGAGCTGAAGCTGGACCCTAATCGACTGAGCCACACAGGAGCCCCAGGATTGGATGTTTTGACGACTCTCCATGGTCTTTTTTCCTCAGCCGTTTTGGGGGTGCTGCTTTGACATGACATCAAGGTATCCAGATAGGGTGTCCTGCGACATTCACGGCTGTTGGGGTGGTGAAGACGAGTCAATATGGTTCCTTCCAGCGAGGCTATAACGAGCCTGAATTAAATCTGCAAATAAAAACCAAATCCCCAACGTTGTGAGAGTGAGCATGTGGGTCAATGGGTTTTATCTGCCTCTCTTGGATCTCCTTAGGGAGCTGAGCTTGGATCCGCTTTAAGGACTGTAGGGAATGGAGAAGCCTCTGATTAGTCCATTCTTCCTGAAGTTCTATATAGAGTCTGGGGACTAGTGGGGGAGCCCTTCTGAACATTATTTCATATGGAGTGGGCCCGAGTTGGGTGGATGTGCATCTGGTATGAAGTAGGGCATAGGGCAAGAGATCAACCAAATCTATTTCTGTCTCCAGGCATAATTTTGTTAATATTTTCTTAAAGTTCTACGTATTCTTCCTACCTGTCCTGAACTTTGGGGATGATAGCCACAATGTCATTTCCATTTTATTCCTAGAACTTTACTACTTAATTTTGATATCTTAGCCATGAAGGCTGGGCCACTGTCAGACCCCAGAAATAAAGGAAAGCCGAATCTGGGAATTATTTTCTGTAGCAGTTTCCTTACAGTTATTTCTGCTGTTTCTCCTTTTGTGGCGAATACTTCTACCCATCTGGAGAAGGTGTCTATGAACACCAATAGGTACCTGTATCCATAGTTTTCCTTTTTTATCTCTGTGAAATCTAATTCTTAGTGTTCCCCGAGGTTGGATGCACGATAATGGACCCCAGGTGGCCCAGTGAGTGTGGTAGCAATGGTCCTTGCACAGGTTATACATCGTTTCATCAGGTCCAAAAGTATGGGGGTCAATTTAGGAATGTACAAATGGGGAGACACTAGTTGAGATAGTTTCTTTTTGCCTAGATGAGTAGCTTCGTGGAGTTGAGTCAACAGTGTTCTCCCCAGAGTCTCTGGACTGACTAATCGCCCATCAGTGTGTTACCACCAGCCATTTGGATATCTTTCCTAATCCTTTTGAGACTATTGGGCCTCTTCTTCTGGGGAGTAGGATGTTTTATCTGGCAGTGTGGGCTGAGGGTGAAGAACTAGCTGTTCAGCAATCCCCACTGATTTTTGGGCAACTGCTTTTGCCTCCCTATCTGCAGCTTGATTTTTCAAAATCTCTAGGGAGTCTCCTCATTAGTGTCCTTTAGAATGAATTATGGCCACCTTCTAGGGGAAGCTATACTACCTCAAGCCGGCTCAAGATTTCTTCTTTATTCTTAAGGGATTTTCCCTCTGATGTTAGCAGTCCTCTATTTTTATATATTTATCTATGGACATGTGCAGTAGCAAAAGCATACAGACTGTCTGTGTATATGTTTACTTTTTTTTATTTTTCCTCGATCGAAGTGCCTGAGTTAAGGGGAATAACTCAGCTTTTTTTTTTAATGTTTGTAATTTATTTTTGAGAGACAGAGTGAGACAGCATGAGAAGGGGGGGATCAGAGAGAGAGGGAGACACAGCATCTGAAACAGGCTCTAGCTATCTGTCTCACAGAGGCCGACGCCAGGCTGGAACCCATGAACCAAGAGATCATGACTTGAGCCGAAGCCGGAAGCCTGATGCTTAACCGACTGAGCCACCCAGGTGCACCTAACATAGTCTTTTGTGGAGACATTGCTACCAGTAGCGCTTGGGCCACATTACCTGAATCTGATGATTTACCACCACAGCTCTGGCACATCTTTGTCCTTGGGAGATGAAACTGCTCAGTCCATGAAGCAGGTTTCGTTTGTGTCCGGAGGACCCCGTCAGTCAAATCAGGTCGTCCAATCCTATAGGTTTCTAGGAGGTGGAGACAGTCATGAACTGGTGGACCCTCATCTGATTGTGGCAAGAGAGTGGCAGGATTAAGCCTGGTTACCTGTTTAAAGTTGAGTCTTGGCCGGTCTAGCAGTTGGCCCTGGCATTGAAGTAGTCTGGCACTTGAGAGCCATCTAGTGGGAGAATTGTAAAGCCGAGGTTCCAGTGCAGGAGGAGTGATGACCATCAGAGTATGGCCTTAAGTGAGTTTATCAGCCTCTCTCACAAGGGAGGCAACAGCAGCTACAGTTCGCAGACAGAAAGGCCATCCCTGGGGTACTAGATCTAGGCGCTTGCATTAATAGGCAATGGGTCTATTCCAAGGCCCAAGGGTTTGGGTGATTACTCCCTTGGCAACTCCATTTTTTCTCAGCCACAAATAAAGAGAACGGTTTGCAAATGTGTGGTAGGGCCAAGGCTGGGGCTCAACTTAATGCCTGTTTTACTTTATCTAAAGCTTCTTGTTGAGCCAAGGGGGTGGATAACCCTGCAGTTGCCTCATACAACGGTTTGGCTAATTCAGCAAACCCAGGAATCCAGATACAGCAGTAACCTACAATCCCAAGAAATTCTTGGAGTTATCATTTGGTAGTTGGAGGGAATATCTGAAGAATTTCTTGTACCCGGGAGGGAGAGAGGGACCTCTTACCTTTCTGTAAGGTATAGCCCAGATAGGTCATCTGGATTTGGCAGATTTGGGCTTTGTTTCCTGAAAATCTGGAGCCTAGGTTCTGTAGGGTCTGGAAGGTTCCTTCTGTTGCCTCCTGACAGGTAGCCTGGTCTGGTCTGGTCTCTCAATCAGTAAATCATTGACATACTGTAAGATGGTAGCCTTAGGGTAATGGGCTCTCACTGGTAACAGGTCTTTGTTTAAGGCCTCCCCATATAGAGTGGGAGAGTTCTTGAATTTTGGGGGTAATCGAGTCCATGTCAATTGTCTGGTGGCCCCATTATCTGGATCTGTCCATTCAAAGGCAAATATTGGTTGACTAACAGGAGCCAGCAGAATGCTAAAGAAAGCGTCCTTGAGATCTAACACAGAGTAAATAACATGATCCAGAAGAATGACTCAAGAGGGTGTAAGGGTTAGGTACAGTTGGGTGTATAGTTTCCCAGAAACATTGTAACTCTCCTTAGTATATCAAAATTAGGGTCTTTAGAACAAGGACAGTTTATATCGTGGTAAAACACACCCTCAGGAAAGGACTTCTCAAATTGATGACATTTGGACATCATTTGGACATTTATTTACTTTGAGTGAGAGAGCAAGAAACTAAAAGTCAAGGAGCGGGGCAGAGAGAGAATCCTAAGCAGACTCCACAAAGTCACTGCATAGCCCAAGGCAGGGCTTAAACCCGTGAGCCATGAGATCATGACCTGAGCCAAACCAAGAGTTGGATGCTTAACCAACTAAGTCACCCAGGTACCCCAACTTAGACTTGAGAAAATAATTTATTTTGAGAGAGAGTGGGCATGCAGGCTGGGGAGGGAGACAATCACAAGCAGGCTCCAAGATGACAGCACAGAGCCAGTAGAGGGATTGTTTTCACAAACACTGAGATCATGACCTGAGCAGAAATCAAGATTTGACACTCAACTTTGAGCCACCCAGGCATCCCTTAACTTTTCTTCTTCATATTGCACCACACTGAACTGGAAAATAAAACTTAGCTAAAACCCAGGGACAAAAGAAAACACCAAGAAAAGATGAGAAATCAATTAAATAGTTGAGGTACCTGGGTGGCTCAATTAGTGAAACGTCCAACTCTTGTTTTGGGTTCAGGTTCTGATCCTAGGGCTGTGGGATCAAGCCCCTGGGAAGTGCTTCACTCAGAATGAGGAGCCTTAGATTCTGTCTCTCTCAGTCTTCCCCTCTTCCCAGTTTTCAGCTTCTCTCTCTCTCAATTAATAAAAAAAATAGGGGCACCCGGGTGGCTCAATTGGATAAGTGTCCAACTTTAGCTCAAGTCATGATCTCACAGTTGAGGAGTTCAAGCATCATACCAGGCTCTGTGCTGACAGCTCAGAGCCTGGAGTCTGCTTCAAATTCAGATTCCCTCTCTGCCCCTTCCCACTCACACACACTCTCTCTTTCAAAAATCAATTTAAAAAAAAAACACTTAAAGAATTAAAACTAAAAAAATCAAAAATTAGACATAAAATAGAGACCAGAATAAACAATAGTGAAAGTCATGCCCAAGTTTTGCAAAACAAAATTAGAAATGCTTTAACTACTTTAAGAAAAACGGAGAGAGGACTCAAACACCAGAGATATGGAATAGAAACAATACAACAAATAACCACAAAAATATATAGTGTGGCAACAGATTACTATAAGCAATTTTATACAAACAAGTTAGAGAAAATAGAACAAAACGTAAATGAAAAATGTGCACAAGTTACCAAGATTGGAATATGAATCTTGAATTCAAGAAATAGGAAATCTTCTTAGACGAATCACAAAAATAAAAGTTGAATTTGGAATAAAAATCCTCCCAGCAGAGCAAAGTCCACAGCCTCTTGCCTTCTTTGTCAATTCTAACAAATATTAAAAAAATAATATAGACAATCTTCATCAAAATATTACAAATACTAGAGGCAACCCGTTCAAAATAGTTCTAGAAGGCCAGCATTACCCTGCTTCCAGCAAAAGAGGGATACATACCCTACATGATCAAAAATATCTAGTTTGTTCATCCTAAGTATTGCTACTCTGGCTTTCTTTTGACATCCATCTGCATGATAAAGTCTTCTCCACCCCTCTTGCTTTCCATCTGTGTCTAAATTGAGTCTGCTGAAGGAAGCATATAGATAGGTCTGAGTTCCTACTTGCTGTTGTTTTTTATTTGTTTGTTTGTTTATTTTAATACAATTACCGATACAATTTGTTTTGATTGGAGTGTTTAGTACATTTTCATTGAAAGTAATTATTGATACATATTTACTGCCACTTTATTACTTGTTTTGGTCATTGTTTCTAGACATTGTCCCTGATCCTTTTCTTGTGCTACTTTTGGTTGTCTTCTTTGCCCTCAAAGATTCCCCTTTAACAACTCTCACAGGACTGGTTCAGTGGTAAGGAATTCCTTTAGATTTTGCTTGTCTGAGAAACTCTTTCTTCCCTTCTGAATGATAGCCTTGCTGGATAGAATATTCTTGGCTGGATATTGTTCCCGGTCAGTACTTGGAATATATCCTGGCACTCCCTTCTTGCTTGCCAAGTTTCTGTTGAAAAATCACCAGCTAACCTTAAAGTTCTCCCTGATAAGGGAAAGATGTCTTCCTGGTTTGAAGATTTTTTCTTTATCACCGTTCTTTGTAAATTTAATTCTAATACATCTTGGTGTGGGTCTACTTTTGTTCATTTTGAGTGGAGTTCTCTGTGCCTCCTCGATCTTAGTGTCTGTTTCCTTAGCCAGATTAGGAAGTTTTCCACAATTATTCAACCTTGAAATACTCTTGAGAGATTATTATCTTTCATTGGAACCAATGTAAAATGAGTGTAACAATATTAGCCTGTGTCCACTCAGGTAAATATGGGTGAAAGACAGCATGGGCTGTAAAACGACACAGAGACATCTACCCTAAAAACAGAGTGGGCTCTTGGAAGCAGACATGCTGGTGATCTGCTCCCCACCTAACCTGTGTCTTGCACACAGTCCAGAGCACAGGACTTGACTCATTGTGGTTCTGCATGGATGTAAAGGAGGTCTCTTTGAGCATTAAGTCAAGATACCTGGGAAGTCATCAACCATAGGGATAAGAAACGTATTGGGGCTGTATATCTGGGATACCAGTGCTTTGTGGAACCACAACGCACACCTTGAGGGTTCTGATTTAGTGTGCAGACAGCTGCTTCTTCAACATCTACTCTGGCATGTGACGTCTTAAAGCAATGGCCACAATGTTTAAATCCTCCCATTTCCCCTTTCCAGCTATTGCCACCTATCTGGGCCTGAGAAAAGAGAGTTATCTATCGTATCTAAAAGCACCTGGTCCTCAGGACAGCCAGGGAATTCATGAAAACAGGAGGAAAGGATCTGACTTCCCTCAATCCCAGAAAACCACATTTCCCAGGTCCCCTTGTCTGTGGCATTTGTTCAATATAAGTACCTTCCTAAGACTTTACAGTGACCAAAGGGAGCTCTCTAACAGATTTTTCCCTGTATTTCAAGAGTTATCCGTATGTGCTTTTAGTAGGCCCTATCTTCCTCCTCAAGGATACCATCATCGTGTTCTATCGGTCGGTCCTCACAATGCTCTGTACCATATAACTGAAGTAATCCTGTAGCCCATTGATGTTTTCCTGTTCTTCTGAGGGAGTGATGACAACATTGTATTGAAATCTCAGGAATGGCCTCAAATGATCCAGTTGTCAACCATTTCCCTTTGTAAAAATTCCAAACCATACCATGTGACTTATGTAGGAGGGTAGTGAAAATGGGGTCTCCTTAACACAGGGTAGAAGGACAGCTGTGATGCCTTCATCACTGGAATGGAGAGGAGGATATAGAAAACCTGGAGAGGATTTGGAAAGAAAACAAGTAAAATGTATCCTTCTCAATCCGGAGTCAGCAAGACAATCTTGGATAGGTGTCCTCTTCCCACGTGAAGAATTCATGGCAGTGCTTCAGCCTAGATGTTTTTCACATTGTCCTTTGGGTTGTAGGATTACTGCTAACAGAATAGTGTTTTCTCCCTACACTTAGAACATCTAGTAAGCTCTAAGCAATATCCTATGCTTGGTCTCATCAATTCAATCTTAAAACAACCCATGACTCATGAATCTGCAAGCTGTCACCTAATCGAATCATTACAGTAACATGGAGAACTTGAATGGTGTCACTTCCAAGAAGGGAAAAGAACAGTAACTAGAGAAATCTTACTTAGTATTCTTGTTCAGTTGAGAGGAAGAGGTGAAATATAGCAATTAAACTATATGGGATTTAATATGTTCACTGTGGAATTACTCCCATAATCAAATTAATTTTGGAACACCATGTCATTTCATGCAAACCATTCTTAAAATCCCTGAAGATATCCAACAAGTAACAATGTCTGAACATTTGAACAAGGAAAAGAGTAGATCTTGCATAAGTAATGGGCAGGTAGATGAGACAGGGTTTGTATGGGGAGATTCTCAAGCCAAAATACATGAGATGGAGGAGTTATAAATCCAGTGCAAGAGGGACAATTATTACCATTATGAATCGATCACATTTTTGTTAGGTAATCATCAGTTTTGAAATTTGAAAATGACCTCATTTGGTCTAATATTCCCTTCTTTCTGAAGACCTAGTTACACACACATACACACACATTCCTACACTCACACTTCTTCCTAGTTAGTTCTTTTACTTCAAAATACATCTTTAGTGGGATGCCTGGGTGGCTTAGTTGGTTAAGCATCCAACTTCTGCTCAGGTCATGATCTTGTGGTTTGAGTTTGACCCCCATGTGCTGAAGGCTCAGAACCTGGAAACTGTTTTGGATTCTGTGTCTCTGTCTCTTGCTGGCTCTTCCCTGCTCATGCTTGTTCTCTCTCTCTCTCTCTCTCTCTCTCTCTCTCTCTCTCTCTGTGTCTCAAAATTAATATTAAAAAAATTTAAAAAAGAACCAAAAAAACCCCCCAAAATTTAGTTTAATATAACATATTGCATTATGTGCATACCAAAACAATAAAACTATGTGTTCTGTATATTCCTCCTCAAGGATACCATCATGGTGTTCTATTGGTCGGTCCTCACAATAGACCGATAGAAAATAGAAAAATAGAGTATAAAACTTTATTTTATTATTTTTAATAGTTTATTGTCAAATTGGTTTCCATATAACACCCAGTACTTCTTCCCACAAGTGCCCCCCACCATGACCATCATCTCCCTCCCTTCCTCCCCCTTCATTCTATGGTTTGTTTTCAGAATTCACTAGTCTCCCTTGATCTGTGTCCCTCACTCTCCTCCTCTCTTTCCCCCTTCCTCTCCCCATGGTCCCCTGCCAGGTCTCTCCTGTTAGACCTATGAATGCAAACCTATGGTATCTATCCTTCTCTGCCTGACTTATTTCACTTAGCATGACACCCTCGAGGTCCATCCACTTTCCTACAAATGCCTATATTTCGTTCTTCCTCATTGCCATATTGTACTCCATTGTATATATATACCACATCTTCTTGATCCATTCATCAGTTGATGGACATTTCGGCTCTTTCCATGATTTGGCTATTGTTGACAGTGCTGCTATGAACATTGGGGTACATGTGCTCCTATGCATCAGCACTTCTGTATCCCCTGGGTAAATCCCTAGCAGGGCTATTGCTGGGTCATAGGGGAGTCCTATCGATAGCTTTTTGAAGAGTCTCCACACTGTTTTCCAGAGCGGCTGCACCAGTGTACATTCCCACCAACAGCGTAGGAGGGTGCCTGTTTCTCCACACCCTCGCCAGCATCTACAGTCTTTTGATTTGTTCATTTTAGCGACTCTGACTGGTGTGAGGTGGTATGTCAGTGTAGTTTTATGTTGGGGCCCAGTAGGCAAACATTAACCCTCAAACAATATTTGGTCTCCTGGGCCACACATGTGGCTTCTATTCACCCTGTCTGTGATTTTCTCATTGCTTTGTAAAGAGACATATACTTTTAGGCTTTGAATCAACTTGGTTCGGTCAGTGGCGTCAGCCCTCCCCTTACTTTGCTTTCTAGCTCTTTGTCTGCTGTTGGGAGTAAACCGCAGATCTCTGCCAAAAGATTTGCCTATTAAAGGATTAGCATCTTGCCCATGCATAACTGATGAGGGGTCTTAAGATGTGTAAATATCCTCATAGAATTCTTCAGGCTCCTCTTCTCCTTGGAGCCAGACTATTATTAGGGAATCCATCTCCTGCAATGACTTGATAATTCCTGATATTTACACCTGTCCTGTTAAACATGACCCTTTTTGGAGCATGTCTTCACTTCAAAAACCTTGAACTATGTAACCATTAAAGAAATGATGTAATCACCCATGGTATATAAGACCCTGGCCATCTAAGTAAAGTGTGGCTTTACCACCACCATCCACGTTGTCTGTCTCGTCTGTCTTGTATGTCTCGTTTGTCTTGTCTGTCTTCTTTTCTAGAGATATTGTGCCGACACCAACCCCCTATTCAGGACCTTTCGACTGGGGTGCGTGGGCTGGTCCCCCACAGTTTTGATTTGAATTTCCCTGACGATGAGTGACGCTGAGCACCGTTTCATGTGCCTGTTGGCCATCTGGATGTCCTCTTTGGAGAAGTGTCTATTCAGGTCTTCTGCCCATTTCTCCACTGGATCATTCACTTTTTGTGTATGGAGTTTAGTGAGCTCCTTGTATATTTTGGATACTAGCCCTTTATCTGATATGCCATTTGCCACTATCTTTTCCCAGTCTGTCGGTTCCCTGTTAGTTTTTTTGATTGTTTCCTTTGCCTTGCAGAAGCTTTTTATCTTGATGAGATCCCAGTAGTTCATTTTTGTTCTTGATTCCCTTGCCTCTGGGGATGTGTCGAGGAAGAAATTGCTGCAACTGAGGTCTAGGGGGCTATTTCCTGCTTTTTCCTCAAGGGTTTTGATGGTTTCCTGTCTCACATTCAGATCCTTTATCCATTTTGAGTTTATTTTTGTGAATGGTGTCAGAAAGTGGTCTAATTTCATTTTTCTACATGTTGCTGTCCAGTTCTCCCAACACCACCTGTTGAAGAGGCTGTTCTTTTTCCATTGGACACTCTTTCCTGCTTTGTCAAAATTAATTGGCCATATATTTGTGGGTCCAATTCTGGGTTCTCTATTCTATTCTATTGGTCCATGTGTCTGTTTTTGTGCCAATATCAAACTGTCTTGATGATGACAGCTTTGTTGTAGAGGCTAACATCTGGGATTGTGAAAACCATTGGTTTTCTTCTTCAATATTACTTTGGCTATTCGAGGTTTTTTGTGGTTCCATACGAATTTTAAGATAGTTTGTTCTAGCTTTGAGAAGAATGCTGGTGCAACTTTGATGGGGATTGCATTGAATGTGTAAATTGCTTTGGGTAATAATGACATTTTCACAATGTTTATTCTTCCAATCCATGAGCATGGAATGTTTTTCATTTCTTTGTGTCTTATTCAATTTCCTTCATAAGTCTTCTATAGTTTTCAGCATACAGGTCTTTTACATCTTTGGTTAAGTTTATTCCTAGGTATTTTATGGTTTTCTGTGCAATTGTGAATGGGATCTGTTTCTTGCTTTCTCTTTCTGCTGCTTCATTTTTGGTGTATAAGAATGCAACTGATTTCTGTACACTGACTTTGTACCCTGCAACCTTACTGAATTCATTGATCAGTTCTAGAAGGCTTCTGGTGGAATCGATCGGGTTTTCCAGGTAGAGGAAAAGGGAAAGTTTGACTTCTTCTTTGCCGATTCTGATGCCTTTTATTTCCTTTTGTTGTCTGATTGCTGATGCTGCGAAAAGGGAAAGTTTGACTTCTTTGCCGATTCTGATGCTTTTATTTCCTTTTGTTGTCTGATTGCTGATGCTAGGACTTCCAACAGTATGTTTGACAACAACGGTGTGAGTGGACATCCCTGTCGTGTCCCTGGTTTCAGGGGGAAAGCTCTCAGTTTTTCCCCATTGAAGATGATCTTAGCTGTGGGCTTTTCATAAACTTCTTTTATGATGTTTAAGTAAGTTCCTTCTATCCCAACTTTCTCAAGGGTTTTAATTAAAAAGAGATGTTGTATTTTGTCAAATGCTTTTCAGCATCTATTGACAGGATCATATGATTTTTTTCTTTTGTTTTGTTGATGTGGTGTATCACACTAATGGATTTGTGAATATTGAACAAGCCTTGTAACCCAGGAATAAATCCCACTTGATCATAATGGATTATACTTTTTATATGCTGTTGAAATCGATTTGCTAGTATCTTGTTGAGTATTTTTGCATCTGTATTCATTAAGGATATTGGCCTGTAGTTCTCTTTTTTCGTTGGGTCCCTGCCTGGCTTAGGAATCAGAGTGATATGTGCTTCATAGAATGAGTCCGGTAGTCTTCCTTCCATTTCTATTCCATAACCAGTGAAGAAATTGAATCAGTTATCAAAAATCTCCCAATGAATAAAAGCCCAGGGCCAGATGGATTCCCAGGGGAATTCTACCAGACGTTTAAAGCAGAGTTAACGCTGATCCTTCTCAAGCTATTCCAAAAAATAGAGTATAAAGTTTTAAAAACAGTAATTGAGCATTCTGTACATAGGGCTTATAATTATATTTGTAATAAGTTTGTTCAATGATCAGTTGTTAAGTAGATCCCCTGGCCATTAGACTGTGAACCATGGTTCAACAAAAGAAAACAAAAAAGTGAACCACATAACGTTCATTACTCACAGATCCTGGAGGATGTACCAATATGCCTTGAGGTGAAGGCTGAGTTCAGGCAGAGAGTGGCAGGAACTGGGCCAGATGCCTATTTGAGGGTCTATGGTTGAAGTGCTTTGCACTTCCTGGACTACGTCTAGAATGCAAATTTCAAAACTAAATGAGTGGAGCGTGGTGAACTCTGCAGGGCTCTTCTCTAAGAGGTGCTCAAGGTAAATATACGGGGCGGGGGTGCTCTTTTACAAAGGATATTGAGACATCCAAGCAGGAGCTACTTTGTGACTTTGGGGGCTGTTATCTACTCTATTTGCTACTGGGTGGAGCTAGAGTCCATTCAATCCCCCTATCACCAGTCTGGTTATATAAAATAGATTCCAAGGCCACAGCATCAAGAAATTGATTAGTTATGTTCTCAATAATACTTCTGTATCATCCATATGAAAAGTATCCTAATGTTCCAGCTGTCACAATAATGAAGACAGAATACATAAATGGGGAAAATAGATTTATTAGTGATATTATCCCACTGTTTCCAAAAGCCTAAGTGATGCTTGAATAATGCAGGCATTCAGTGTGCCTGCCCTCAGGCACTTGAAAAATCTGTGTAGTACATTGACTTCCCAACACTTCACTTTAATAGCCTACTGTTGCCAAGGAACTTTATCAAGAACAATCAATATATATTTTATGTTGTATGGTATTCCTATAGTAAAAGACGTTCAAGGAAAGAAAATCTGAAGTGAAAATACATTTCTGCACTATAAATAAACCTGATTATAAGCAGATCCACATAGTTCAAACCCATGTTGTTCAGTGATCAGGTGTACTTCGTGTTACTGTTTACCTGTAGCCTTCAGGTGGGGCAGGGTCAGGTTGGTGTAGGAGAACCCTGGATTCATGAACACAGACTTAGCACATTAAAATCCATTCAATGTTCTTAAAAGCAAATGTATTATGTTCGAACACACTCTAAACAAACCAGTGCAAAACCACTGTATGATCCAAAACACTCATTTCAAGCATTCAGGAACCATTCTTGTTCCTCTGACCTAAGGTTCTGTGAGCTGTGCTTTCCCATGCCGTTCAAACTGAGGCTCATTATTGAATTAATGTGGATTTACAATAATTTTACACCCATTGTTGGAAGAGTTAGCTATACTTGCCTAAGATGTCTGTGAGAATCTTTATTTCAACTGCATAACAAATATTCCTGACTTCTCTCAATTGCTATTATGAAGATACATTCAGATTTTAATCCACAGCCAACATAATCTTCTGAAAAAACGAATGGAAACTCTATTTAAAATTCAGAATTTTTCTCTGCCTTACTTGAATGTAAATCATGATGTCCTGAATGAACACTTCATGGTGACTTCTGTCACTGTTATGCATCAACCACAAACAGCATCTGAATATAGACTTCCTTTGCAGGCACACAAACTAGTATTTTCCAGCCAAAGCAAAACAAATAAAACAAATCTAAAACATGGTGGAAAGGGAAAGAACACAGTAAAATCATTCCTCTCCAGACACACATCCATCCTCCCTTGATCCTCTGAGGCATATGAACAAATATAGTTGACCTTGGAATAACGGGTTTGAACTGTGTGGGTCCACATAGACACAAATTGGTATATTTACTGTAACTGTCTTCTCATTTTGATTTCCTTAATATTTTCTTTTCACAAGCTTACTGTATTATAAAAACACTTTATATAATACAGTCAACATATTAAGAATGGGGTATTGACTGTTTATGTTCTAGATGAAGCTTTTGGTCAAATATAAGCTGTTTCTTGGGAAAGTACCTACATTGTTAAGTTTGAAGACTCAAAACTTAGAAGCAGATTTTCAGTTGTGGAGGGGTGGGCACCCCATAACACCTCCATTGTCCAAGGCTAAATAAGTGATCTGAGTGTTTTAACTTTGCATTTTTCTCTATAATGCTCTGATTTAGAATCATGTCTTCTTTATATATATATATATTTTTTTTTTTTT